>PVJA010003178.1:0-98058 GCA_004027025.1 Myocastor coypus
AAAAAAAAAAAAAAAAAAAAAAAAAAAAGAAAGTGCTTCAGGGAAGATTATTAAAGATTACTCTAACAGAGCAGAGAACCTGGAATTTCAAATAAGAGTTCTGCTACTGGGTTGAGATGTTCTGGATTTAGCTGCTGATAAAGTGTTTTAATTACAACGTCTTTGCTTGCCTGGGGTACTTGTCCATTTGCTAAGTATGCTCTTTCTCCAGAGTTGGAATTGGGTTTAGGGTAGGGTCAGAGTAATGTAAAGGCAGTGCAACGGGGTTCTCTGTCTTCAAGGGACTTCATTTTATTTAAATAGAATGAGTAGGAAAAGAAGAAGAAGGCGACTTAAGTAAGATTTACCAGAGTTTAGGTCAGTGGATAGAAAAAGAACATCTAGAACAATGATGGCAATCCTTGGAGAGCTTTGGATGATAGTAAACAACCTACTACAGCATGAAAGCCATAGGTTTGCCACCACTGAAGTAAGATGTGGAGAAGCCAGTGAGATCAGGGGACTGAGAGGAGACACTCTTCAGATCCAACACTCAGCACTGCTGTAGAGCTTATTCTCTTTTGGTGCTGAAAATTGAACTCAGGACCTTGTGTCTACCAGGCAAGCTCTGAGCCACTGAGCTGTATGACCAGCCCAGAGCTATTCTTTGGTCATGTTTTTTGTGTCTCAATAGCTTGTTCAGAGGATACCACGGAGAATGTTATGCTATAAAGGGGCCCAACCAGAATTTTATGCAGCAGTACATGGATTTTACCACTAAAATGGAATAATTAATAGCCCTATTTTCTTAAATTACAGAGAGAGAAGAAAATCAAGTCATGGATATTTTGAAAATAACATTTAAAGAATTTCTTTTCTGTGCTTTATCTTGAACCTTTGACACTTACTATTTACTGAACATGTTTCTTTGCATTCAATGGTGATAAGGGGTCAGTCTCAGGGAAAATAGTAATTACTTGAAGTGTGGATGAGCAATATTTAGCGTCTTTCAAGAAGTGTATGGCCAGTGCCTGATTGCCATGAAGTGCCCCCCTCCCCTTAAGGGGTGTGAGGGCTTCTTAAGACAGGGAGCTATACTCTGATTGTCTTACAAAGGACACGCAGTGGTACTTCAGTTCATGAACTTAACTCTCCACAATTATGGTTGTAAACCTAATTGGATGAGAACCAAATTAAATTCAGTAGTTAGGTTCAGTAGGTGACATTATGGGAAAGTAATTTGGTTTACAACCAGAATCGTGGAAAGAATTAAGTTTGTACACTAGGGTACCACTCATTCCATGTGATTTGCAGTCTGTGTGACCTGAGTATCTTTTATTCATGATTGTAGGAAATTCCTTAGAAAACACGGGTCATTGGCTTAGTCCATCCCCATCACATCAAGGGTGGTGTTTGTGTGATTGCCCTTTGTTCTAGTCCATTTTTATTTTTATTTTAGTAAGTATTTGGATCCACTAAGTCATAACCATGGATTGAGTGGCTTGTGTTTTGATAAACAGTGGGCAGGGTGGCAACTGAAAGTGATACAGCATCGCCAGCCTCACTCTTGCCCTCCCTCCCTCCTTCCCTCCTTGCTTCTCTTCCTCCCTTCTTCCCTCCTTCCCTTCTTCCCTCCTTCCCTCCCTCCCTCCCTCTATCTCTTTATCTTTCCTTCTCCTCTTCCCTGTCTCCCTTGCTCAGGCAAGCATGTGCACAGATGCACAGCTGATGCTTTCATACCTACCAGATCTGAAAAACAAGCCATTTTAATTAGTTTTTTGATAACTTATTGACTAATGTAGGAAATAAACACCACCCATTTTCTTGGCAGAGGGACAGGGTTCTTAGCTGTGACCATGATAAGAGTAGCTTTGACTGAGTAGTAACTTAAACAGTCAACATTTATTTCTTGTGGTTCCAGAGGTGGGAGGGCCACAGTGAAGATGCTAGAAATTCAGTGGCTAGTGAGGCCTGCTTGCATGTTTGCAGGTGGATCATCATTGTGTCTCCATGTGACAGAGAGAAAGCAAGCTCTGCCATGTCTTTTTATAAGGGCCCTTGTAGCATTCACATGGGTTCCACCTTGTGACTTAGTTATGTTCTGCCCCAATGCTATCACTGCCCTAGTTAAGATTTCAGCATAGGAATTTGGGGTAGGCACACGCATTCAGTTCCTCACAGAGAGTGTAAGGAGCAACGTGACTGGCTGCTTGATGCCACCAGGCTTGTAAGCACCACACTCAGTTTACAGGTGGCAGGTAATGAGTCTTCAGGCCTGAGGCCATGCCTGCCTTTCTGTGGGTTCTTTTGTGTTCTTAGAGCTCTGCCTCTACCCAACCCATAAGGCTAAAGCACTCATGCTTGCTTAATATGCTTGGCCATTGAACAGTGCAGCTGAAATTTATATTATTCTGCTCGAAAACTAAGAGATCATTTTTTTGTAGTTTTTATCTGACTGTTAAAGATGTCCTGAAGGTGGACTGGGGAAGAAAGATTTGACCACAGCGGGATGCCTTAGTATTTACCCCCAGTGGCATAGGAGCCCTCAAATCTTTCTGTTGGAACCCTTAGCTTTATTTTGAGGAACAAAATACTTAATGAACAAAAATTTTGTTTTGTGAGATAGATAGAAAATAGTGATATTCTCAGGGCAACTTGTTCTATCAATTTTGTAATCAAAAATATATTTAAAAGGATATCTATTTGTTTAAAATAACCAAATAAACACAGGGGGGAGGCATCCAAGTAGAAAGTGAGAAACCCCTAAACCTGGCAGTTGTTAAAGACAGATGAGGGGTCACGGAATTCTGTTGTCTGCATTACTTAATGATAGAGCTGCTCTTAATTTGGGTACAGACATGTGGCTGAGTTGGCTGGGTTGCGTGGCTGTGGCTTAGGAGCCCAGCTTCCCAGCAGCTGTGCTCAGGCATCTGCCTTCTTGCTGCTGTCCAAGGTGGGGAGACTTAGGAAAGCATAGCAGAACCTCCTCCTTCAAATGTGGGCTGTGTCTTCAGCTAGGCATGTGATGGTGCTAGGGACAGCAGTGGGGAGAAGCGTGGCAGGGAAGTTGTGCAGGTGCATGGGCGGGACTTGTTGGTCGTGCTCAGAGCCTTGGACTTGGAGTTTTATGTGGGAGTGTAACATAGTATAAGTTCTGTCTTGCAGCTTTGCCATAGAATATTGTCTTGGAATTTATTGCATTGACCAAGGACAAAACAGAGGTAGGGCTGTGACTAGGAGAGTGTCCCAGGCATCCTGGTGAGAGATGTTGGCACCCAGGACTAGGAACAAAGTGTAAGAAGGTGACTGGAGCATGAATGTGCTAATAGTCTCAGAGAGCTCTGGTCCAGCTAAGGATGGAGTATGCAATCTCGCAGTACTTGTGCAGGCAAGATAAGGGTAAAGTTTTAAAAGAGATAAAAAGATCAAGGACCTCCTCAAGTCTTAGCTGGTGCGTTTGCTGCTAAACTAACACTACAGTTCCTGAGGCTTACAGAAGCCCGCTGTTTGCCCCGTGAAGCACCACCAGCATGAGGAAATGTCTAGTGTGTTCTCTCATTGTATGACCAGTTGTGGTGTGGTATTGCCTGCCATGAAAGTTATGATCAGATTGATTCCTTCATATCGTAATCAGTGGATTCTTTTGTCCATTTCTGAGCAAAGGATTCCTTTCCATTTTTAATGACGTATGCTCAGTGGTTTTCTCTGAAAAGGAATGCTTTTCATAATCCATATTGCCTTGAAGTTCTGCTGCTCAATTAAACTTTTATGCTGTTCACTGTCTCACTTTGGTCTCCAGTGAAGAAAAAACAGGTGCAGTGGTCTTTGCTGAGACTGGTTGCCTGTTTTTCTAAGATAAGTGAAAGTCTTGAGGGAATTGTTCAGGGTTTCATTCTGCTCTGACAACTATCAAATTGGCTGTACCATGGCTCTGAGGAGAAGCAGGGAAAAGGATGCAGCTTGGATGGGTTGACAGGCCTGTGGATGCAGCCCATGTCCTCTGTCACATGCCATCCTTAGTCCTGTTGGTCCTTTTCTCTGAGTGTCAGTTCCTTCATGTTTAGCACAGTGACTGCCTCCCTGTGCTAATGGGTTCAGTGGGAAGATTCAATTTGCACCAACACATTGCAGACACCAGGGACATGGCTGCTACTTGGGTTTGTGTTACCACAAGGAGGCTGTGTTCATAGGGTTGGAGGTAAACATCCTTCCGACTGTTAAATGGATTGCCCTGTCACAGTGTCAGTGATTAAGGTGGATTATTAACTTCATTGACTTGTGATCTGCTGAAGGAATTAGTCAAACATGCTTCTGGATGTATCTAGGTGGGTGATGGAGATGTGACCCAGGGGTCTATACCTAGTCCTTCTTCCCTCCTATCTGGTATTGTTCCCCTTATCTGTTTCCTAGTTTCCATGAACTAAGCAACTTTGATGAACTGTCATGCTTTTTTTTTTTTTTTTTTTTTTTTTTTTTTTTTTTTTTTTTTTTTTTTTTTATCATGAAGCTTGTGTCTTGGAGCCAGCTGACTGCGGACAGAATCGCCTAAAACCTTGAATATTATTAAACTTTTCCTTTAAGTTGTGGGCATTTTATTTCAGTGATTGCAAAGCTTAATAATGCAGAAAATTGGTATAGAGAAGTGGGATAGTTATATGCCTATACTTGATCATGTGATTCAGAACCTCTGGAACTAGCTGTGGAAGAACTTTGAAAAGGTTTGGAAAGAAGGGCCACAGAAGCCCAAACATAGCTTAAGCAGAGATTTATGGATGATTCTGTTTCAGCTCAGAATACCAGAATGCTACCAGGAATGCAGAACATCAAGGCCAGGCTCTTCAGGTTTCAGACAGGGACTGTTGGGAAAGTAGCCTAGAAGCCACGTGTGCTATATTCTGACAAATACTTTGTGCAGATTTTGCCCATGTCCTGAGACTCTTCAGGGCAGCTCAACATTGAAGTTGTAGCATAGTAGGTACTGCTGGCTGCTTTTATCAATATTTGTAATGGAAATCAGTAGTGAAAAGCAGAGCAGAAAAATTTGGAAGATGTAAATTTTCACCCAAAAGAAAACATCTTTAAAGTTGAGGCCAGAGTGGGTATAGTTGCTGAAGAGATTAGTACCATTAAAAATAAACCAAATGCTTTGAATTCAGACAAGAAAGTTGCCTTGTGTACATTCAGGAATCAATAATGCCTATCCACTGCAGGCTCAAGGTGCAAAAGTATAAACATTTTATTTGTGAGGAGACCCCACTTCCTCCAAAGGCTTCCTAGGGGACTGGTTTCCTGAAGTACATTTTCCCATGTTGAACCACCTGTGCACTCAGAGGCTGCTGCAGCCCTTGCTCCAAGGGGGTCTCACTACTGTTTGAGCTGGTGGCCAACCTTGTTGTTGCCCACATAACACTGCTTGTTAAGTGGACAGGCTGCAAAAGTTGTGAGGTCATAGAAGCTCCTACTCATACTTCAAAGGAAGGCCTGGGGAGCCAGGCAAGGAGACCCTAAAGGGGCTGTAAACAAGGCTGTGGACACTAAGCCACAGATCCATGTGAGACCAGGAAATTGAAATCTCTACAGAGGAAAACCATAGGCTCTTTCCACATTGGACCAGCTGACCATGTAGTGAAGCCCCTGAAGCCTTGAGCCAAATAAACTTTTCCTCCTTTAAGTCCTGTGTCAAGACTTTTGCGCCCCAGGGATAGAAAAGCTATCCTTTTAGGGTACTCAGGAGTTTGAGGAGTGCTTTTAAAAACACCATTTATTGTCCCTCAACCATGAGACCATCAGAGAAACAATGCAAACTATTTAGAGTAGGGAACACAAGACCATTTGTGCCAGTATTATTAGAGAGGCCTATGCGACTTGGGCATTGGATTTTTTAATAGCACCTTGAGTTACAGAATAAAGTAAAATAAAATTTTGTTAATGAATCAGAATGGGATGAAAAGAAGCAAAACAAAGCAATAAGAAACCCTGACCTTTTCTTTGAAAGTTGGTTCAAAAAAATGTGTCATTTGCTGATGGCTAACTTTGATCTGGCTGCTCCTTTTCTGTTTCAGGCACCAACCTCCTGACTGTCCAAATAACTGTAATTCTTAGGAAGAAGCTCAGTTTCCCTTCTATGGTGGTGGTATGATTGCTACATGAATATATATTTGGTATAGGATCTGACTGCACAGCTCAGACTCATCGTGATCCTCCTGTTTCCCACCTCCCCAATGCTGGGATTACATGCATGTTGTACCATGTCTGGACTCTGGCTGTTCAGTGTGACCAGGGGCAGGGGCAGTGTAGCGTATGGTGCCAAGCCCTAGTCCTTGCGCTTGTCTAAGTAAGCGCTTAGCCTGCTGAGCTATAGTAGCCATATATATGTGTGTTTACAACAAATGTGTGTATGTGTTAATGCTGTAAATCTCCTAATATCACTCAGAGTTACCCATGTAGATCGAATATAGCTAACGTGAATATTTGAAAAAATTCCCTGGCTTGTTCTCTTTCCAAAACCAAATGAAATATGAAATGATCTTAGAAGCCAGGCCTGTGGTTGGTAAACCTGGCTTGGATTTGCTTGCATTCAAAGCTGCTGTCCGACTTGAAAACAGAGCTGCCCTGTCTTGTGAATGCCAAGCAGAAGGCTGTGGTGACGGCAGACTCCAGATAAATGTTATGCGGCAGGCGCCTGCCCATTTTTCTTTCCTTTCTCCTTTCCTGTCTAATTGAATTTGAATGTCTCACTTAGAGATTCTGATTTGATATGATGTAATTTTGCTCGGCCCTCAGGGTTATCTTACATCGTCCCATTGTGCCTGGGGAGCTGATGTTGACAGAGGTCCTGGGGACACTCAGGGCCTGGCACCTTGGGTCACACACATTCCAGACCTCAGAGGATCCCTGGGTGTAGAGCTTGCAACTCAAACTGTTTGAAAGAAGTTTTTGGAACCTTCTCTTGTGCTGTGCTTTGTAGAAACAACTGCCTTTAATATACTTCTCACCACCAGCTTAACGACATCTGGTTCAAGAAAAGCTCTTTCCACTTACCATTTTAATGTTGATATTTAAGGAACACTTAGACCTAAGTTGTGAAGACTCCAGAAATGAGAATTTAATTTTCCATCTGCTGTGCAGCAGCAAAAAGGAGCTTGAACATGGTGGCCATAAACCTCATTTTCCATTGTCTTTTTCATATTTTAAGCTCAATTTAAGGAGTCTTTATCTCAGTTGTTTATTGGTTATCAGGTCACCCCTGTGTGGAGCCCACCAGTGTCTTTGCAAGTGGAGATGGGAGAGGGAAGCAGACTCCGTGACTAGAAGGATAGGAGGGACTTGGTTATTACTGTATGGAGATGAATATTTTCCTGCCTTATGGTCTGATGATAGGGGCCCTTAAGTGTGATTAAGTTAGGGCTGTTTGTTTAGATCAAAGTAGCAGGCATTTCAGTTATTATTCTGTTGGTACAGTAGAATATCGTATCTCTTTCGTCTCTCTGACCAAAATAGAAAACATTCTGCCATTGATACTGTTTTGTGACTATGATTACATATCAAGGGCAGTAACTCTCTGATGTAAATATTTTCCAGTTTAGTGTGAAGGGAGAATTATTCATCTCTTCAAAGCATCATGGAGGTCTGCGAGGAGGTGGGCTCCAGTGAGAAGCTCGAATGGAGCTGGGAGAATGGTCTGCAGGGTCTGTGGCCCAGGGTCACAGGAAGACAGGGAAGGATGTGTATGGAGTTGAGAAGATAGAAAGTAAGCATCTAGTCTCTGTGTCATTGTCAAGAATTTTGTGTTGAGGAGCTGGGAAGATAGCTCAGTAGAATAAGCACTTCCCTGGCAAGCGCAAGGGCCTGAGTCCAATCCCTGGTTCTGAAAGAAAAAAAAAAAAAAAAGAATTTTGTGTGGAATAAAATTCCACTATATTCCAATATAGTTTATGTTTTATCATTAATAATATGTCATGAGCATCACTGCATATCACATAACATTCTACATCATTTTCTCAATGGAACAAATTCTGGAGTTAGACGATCTATCTTCAGACACCAGCTGAACTTGTCATTTAATGACAGGCAACATTTGTCTCGTTTTCAGAATCTACCAAGTTGTGAAGATCAGATGATATGATATCAAAGCATCAATGCTTTATTCTGGCTGCCAGTACCTGGTAATTATTATAGTAATGTTAATTATTATAATTGATTTTGTGATATTATTAGGTGGTTATCTAAGAATTGTATTTTCCCCCTTGGAGAGTATTTTCATAAGTATAGCATTACTCCTCTGAATCTCTGTCAAATGGGTTTTTAGAAGAAGTCTGTTTTTATCCAAATCATTCTTCTTGTTTTGTTTACTTCTCTCTCTGAAATAAAATACCCAACATCCCAAATGAAGGCAACAAAGGCTTACTTAGCACACAGTTAGTGGAGGTTTCAGTCCATCCTCCGCTGGCTCCAAGGCAGAGTGGCATGTGGCAGAGGACAGCCTTTCATGGCTGAAGAAAACAGCAAAAGCAGCAAGAGCTGAAAGGGAGGAAGAGTGCGACAGAAGACTCTTTCTGTCCCTTCCGTTGTATGCAGGCTGTGGTGAGTGTGATGCTCACACCCACAGTCCCAGCACTAGACAAAGGACCAGTCACAAACTCTGGACTCAGCTGCCTCCAAAAAGCACCCACATGAGGGCAAGAGGCTTTACGATCACATCCAGATGCCAACCATAACACTACTCAGTGATCTCTGTACACTTGGCCAAGCTGCTTATAATGCTGTGTCAGTTTGGTGTTATCCTTCTAAAAGAATACTTAACCCCATCATTGTTACTAGTCCTGGGGGTGATAGTTCTTCTCACTCTTTGTCAGGAAGGTGGGAGCTAGCTCATGGGTAGAATGCACCTGGATTGATTTAATGCGCATGTGTGCGCACACACACACAGTTTGTTTCTTCCTAAGCATCTAAGCATCAGTGTTTCTGTTTGTGTCTTAAGGATTATTAGACCACTGGTCTTAACATTCTTATTTTTCCACAATTAAAAATTGTTATAATTTTAAATGTTAGTTAACTTGGAACTTATTACAGTACATGTGATTTTAATTTATAGCAAAGAGGAAGACAGAACAATTTTAATATGTGTGCTTGCTCATGCTGTGTTGTGGAGCTAGTGCCTCCTGCCCTTTCCCCAGTTTTGTCCTCCTCTTGAGAGTTTGAATGCCTTTTTCATGGCCGTGGCTTCTCTTCGCTCAGCTTTTTCCTTCTCTGCCAGCCAGTCCTACCTGTATTTCTGGCCCACCTTACTGGCCCTGCATCCCGGGCACCTCTCTGATCTGGGGCTCAGCTGTTGTGTTCTCACTCTGCCCTGCAAAATGGACTGAACTTGAAATATGGTTTTCCAGTCAAGGTGTATGCCAAGAAGGACATGAGGTCCTTATAATCACCACTGAAGAAGTGTTTGACTCAGGCCTTACCCTGTTGGCTTGCTTAGTTACTACAGTGCTGTTTCCTCTTCCTGACTCTACCAGTCTGCTAGGGCCTCCCTAACAAAAGGCCACACTGCGATGGCTTACGTGATGCAGATGTCTTCCTCACAGACCTGAGGCTGGAAATCTGCAACTCAGGTGCTGGCTGGGTTTCTTGCAAGGCGCCTGTCCTTGGCTGCCAGTGATTGCTTTCCCCCATGTCCACCTGGGGCTCGGATCCTCTCTCTGTCCACACTTCCTTTTCCAAGGGCTTTCATTAGGTTGCAGTAGGACTACCCGCATCTTTTCATTTTAACCTAATCCCCTCCTTAAAGGCTCTGTATCTAAATGCAATCACATTGGGATCAGAATTCTCATGCATGAATACTGAAGGGACACAGTTCACTTTATAATTCCAACTTAGTTTTAAGCCTTTTGTGAGAACATATAGGATATTATTGAATTTTTCATAGAAAGGCAAATCCATGTTTTTAATATTTTAAGATTCTGTTATTTGCTTTCTCTTAAGCAGTTGATGAGAATTGAAATGTCACCTGGCTGAATGGCTCCTGTTATACCTGTGAGGCCACAGATATATATTTATCTTGATGGGACCAATGTAGAAGCTTTTTTCTGAGAACTTGTAGCCGGCTTTATGTTTACATAAGTTCAGAGTGGCAGAGAGGCAACATTTGAATAAGGAACTGTGAAGGTTCCTTTAAGACAGGATGTACTCCAAACATTTACCAAAGGTGGGGGACTGGATATCTGTCATTATCCTCCCCAGAGTGGTGTGGAGCACATTCACTTCACTGCTGGAGCAGGAACTGCAGACCTCTGAGAGCGTGAAGCTCCACATCCAGGTGGTGTTCCCCTGAGGCTCCCGTGCTGGGGTGGAAACTGGGATAGCAGAGCTGGGCTCATCCAGAGCAGCGCAACCCTGGTGTGCTCTTTCCTGGGAGTCAAGTTGGGACTATTCTCCTTTGCCCTTGCCACTTGCAGGTGGAAAGTTACGCTGCTGCATCCAGGGCTTCCACAATCTCTTCAGAACCTGCCAATGCCCTTGGGTGACTCAGGATCACCTCACCTTTCACATTGTGTGGGTTTTGCTCCTCTGTGAGATGTCAAGCCTTTAACTGCTGCTACTGGGTAAAACTATGTACTGGAAAGAATGAGTTACCCTCCTCTGTAGCACTTAAGAGCTCTGGAAAGCCTTCCTTAGTCATTAATAGTTTCAAGATAATATGACTGCAGGGGTGGAGATGGGACCTAGGGTCTTGTATGTGCTGAGCAGACGCTAACATGAGCTGCACCTCAGCCCCACCTCAGGAGTCTTGAGCTGGTCATTCATCTTTAACACAGCTGACCTAATTCACCTCTTCTTGGAGGATTTTGTGGAGACTCCAGGGTTATGAATTTTATTATTTGGAAACACATGGCTGGTGTTCTTCAGTGGAGCTTATCAGTTTGGAAAACAAATTAAGAAAATGAAAAGATTTACAATGTATGAATACCAGTACAGTTGTTAGTTGTTTGAAGAGAGGAAAGCAAAGCACCTGTGAGTGTTTCTCAGGGTACGCCACGAGAACTGCAGTGTGCTGCTGAGGAGTGACTGAGAGCCCTGTGGGATTTGTCTGGGGCAGGCTTGCTGCTCGCTGAGAATGATTTGTTAGAGGCTGTTTTTGTAAGGGAGGTGGATTTTCTCTGAAGTTTTATGACATTTCATCATTTGCTTCTTAAAAGAGTTTGATGAAGATTTCAATGGAATTTGGACTGGGAACATCTTTAAAGCACATGTGAACCAGAGAGATAGCCCAGTGGTGTAGGCATCTGCCTAGCAAGCACCAGGACCCAGGTTCAATCCCCCGTACCACATGCTGTGCCAGCCACCGAAACCAGGTGTGGTGGCACATGCCTATAATTCCAGTGCTGGGGAGGCTGAGACAGGAGGATCACTACAAGTCTGAGCAGCAGCAAGACTCTGTATGTACTTAATTAATTAATTAATATTTCAATGGAATTAGAGCGATATGTCTCCCTGTATCCTGCAAAAGAGGTGATACTTTTTAGTTCTAGAATTGGTATGTCTATTTACCTGCTGCCCTGCACCATTCTGTTTTTTAACTATTGGCTTGAAACTTTTGTTCCTAGTGTTTAGAGCAAATTAAAGTGATGTATGCTAACAAAGCATTTTCGATCCCTGATGTTTAGATTGCATTGACAAGTTACTTGCTGACTAGTGAGGCAGAATTGGGTGCAGCTGTCCAGGAGGGATGTGTTCCTTCAGGTGTCTTGGCCCTCTGTGAGCTGTAGGTGATGGGCACATTTAGGGGCCGGCCTTGGTGGGTATTTGGTTGGCACAGTGGATGGTTGGCTGGCAACTCTGCCAGCACTCTATTCTTCATCCTGGGGGCCCTTGATCCAGTGGGGTGGTGTTTCGAGTGACCCCCACTTCTGTGGTCCCGCCTCACTCCCACTCCTGCCCCAGGTGACTTAGTGGAGCCCCTTGGTGCCTCCACCTCACAGAAGACTAACTTTTGATTTCTTGAAGTCCAGGCCAGGCCTCAAGTAAGCAGAGAGATTGGCTCTAAGCTATTTGTAAAAGACCTCTACAGGGCATTTCATAACTTTCCTGTTATCATGTGGTGACTAACAGCCTTGACATTTGGGTGTCCTTTCTTTGTCAACACACCTTCCTCTGTTGGTCTCCTACAGTGATTCTTAAACATTTGCCTATTGATAATTCTTCTGGCTCATGGAGCAAGGGCAGAAACCCTTTGAAGATGATGGTGCTCCCTGTTGCTGCTTGGTCTGATCCAGCTTTTTTGTTCTTTCTGCTGTTTCTTTCTCTTAGCGCTTATCTGTTTTGTTGTTGTCTGTGTTAGTCATTACCACCAAGTTACTCTTCTCCCCAATATGCTTCCTGGTACACTTCAATGGATAGTAGGGCATAAAACTTAAGTTTCTGATGCACGTAGATGCCCAGTCATGTTTGTGAGGCAGGAAGGTAAAAGTCTCAAGCCTCTGTGAAAATACAGGCATCTGACAGCCCAGTCATCCATAGGTTGGGTGTGAAAGATGAAGGTGCATGTTAAGCAGGCTGATGAGCAGATTTTTGGCAGTGTGTGTGCGCAAACACGTGGGCAGGAGGCCTAGAGGAGCCTTTGGTGTTGAAGATAGTGCTGGCCATCCAGGACCATGGATGTGTACCCGTTATTTGACTGTATTTAGCTATCTGTAGAGAGCAAGGAGCATACTGTTGGGTAGGGGACAGTGCCCAAGACAAAGGCTTAGACTGGTAGAATCAGGACTGAGTTACTTTGTTGCCCAGTACAGGAAAGGAATGCAATTATTATAGCAGGTGTGGTGATTATAATTTAGTATACATACATATATGATGAAATACATATCAAACATTATATAAGACAACCGACTTGAAGAATTTTGAGATTTAGTAAGATTTTGACGTGATAAAGTGGTTGATTCCCCAGGAAAACAATTCAGTTTTCTATGAAGATGGTAGATATGATGTGTGGTTTCTTCATCAGAATTACTCAGAAGCAGCAAGGCTGTGGAACAAGAAGAATGAAATGAACACTCCTTAGGACCCAGTCAGTTGTTTGTGTAGATCCAGCGGCTCCTCTTAGCATCACTGGTTCTAAGCGAGTGGCTGTGTGGGGCTAGTGTGCTGGAGAGGAGGGTGGGAGTGGAAACAGACCTAGGAGCCAGTTGCCTTTGGATGCTTGAGCTTTTCAGCATTCTGTCCACCTTTTCCCTGAGGAAGAGAGTGAGCAGTGTCTGGCAGGAGAGCTCAGCAGAGCCTAGTTGCAAATAGGAAATTGTTAAAATGAGCCAGTGGCATGAGATGCATCATGGTACTTCTTTCTCTGTTTTAGTAAAAAAAATTTTCCCAGATTATATGGCCTTAGAGTCCACTGGAAGTCTATATAGGTACATAGATTCTGACCCTAGAGGGCCAGGTGGGGCCTGACAATCTGCATTTCTGCCAAGTTGCTGGATGATGCTGGTGCTGCTAACCAGGTCTACACTTTGAGAACCACCACTCTCCTTGGCTAGATGTCCAGAACATTGGTACTCCAGGGATTCTCCATGTCCTGTGGTGTCTCAGAACACCTGTTCCCACAGGGGTGATCCAAGTATATGGTGAATGTTTAAATTTGAGAAATTTGTTAGAAGGAAGGATATGCTGTCATTAATCCCCTCAAAACACTCCCTTTGCTTTGAACACACTTATCCCAGTGCTTTCCGCTACTTTCTGAAGCAGTTTTGGAAGGCCTCTTTTAATTCTTTATGAAACGTGATTTAAAAAAAAAAAAAAAAATAGAATGAGTGCTACTGCCAAGTGCTATTCAATAGAAAAACAGGCTTGTGAAAATGTTCTGGTGCGTCCTTGTCTACCTTATTCACTGGATCTGGCGCTGTGCAACTTCGAGCTCTTCCTAAAGTCAAAATGACAGTGAAAGGTGAACATTTAGAGTTGATTTAAGATTTTGAGGTGGTCACATCACACAACTAAAGACATAGAGGAGAACTTTTTTTGCGTTCTAAAACTGCTTCAGAAATTGCCAAGAAGGATGGAGTAAATCTGTTTGAAGCAAAGGGGATAAAGGGTAATGTGTCTTTTACTGTAATAATTTTTTGAAAGTAAACATTCACTGTATTTTTTTGTTTATGCAGCGTAGATTCTTGCAAAGAACCAGTTTCTGTCCAGTTCTGGAACTCAAAGCTGGAGTATCAGATTTCTGTGCCTCTTGAGAGCTGTTTGGCTACTGGTACTTTCCAGTGTCTTCAGGGCTCCAAGGAGAAGTCAAAAGAACAGGGCCCAATCGTGGGAGGGATGGGGCGAGGTCCTGATACATGACACTTGGTCTCAAGCTGTTACCCAGACTTGTGGACTGAGTCTTGCCCAGTAGGTGAAGCACTCGTTTTCATCTTCAGCAACTTGTCATTGGATCATGAGGGTTTTGTCTTGTTTTGTTTTTAACATCAGCCTTTTGAATGCAGTAGATTCTTTGTGGATGGACCTAAGGGACAGCAGAACTGTGAAAAAGTATAAAACACGCTCCCAGGTTACAGTTGAAGAGATTGAAATTGGAGGTGGGAAGAGAACTGCATGTCTTCTAGAATACATGTTTGGAGACTGAAGTCAAGAGTTGGGACTGGGGAGATAACTCAGTAGAATAAGCACCTGCTTATATAAAGTGCAGGGTCATGAGTTCAATCCTCAGTGCCACCACCAAAACAAAACAAAAAAGAAAGATTTACTGAAGTCAGGAGACATTGTGAAATGTTCAACTGTTGGAACCAAGTACAAAGTATTTAGCATTGAAATCAAGCATTCATTTCAAGTCATAGAAAGCAATAGCATTGACTAGGAGCTGAACCATGAAAGAAAAATAAACTAAATGTTTGATAGGAATTCTACAACTGCCTTAAAAAAATCTTAATTTCTTATTTTCTTTTTCTTTCCAGAGCAAAACCAATATTTGTCATTTTGACTTTGATATTACTTAGTTATATGTCTCCTTGAGGGTTGTATATACCCATATGAGAATAAAGATTATTTTGTGGTTTGGGAAACAAAAGGTGGACTTTAGTACTTTTAAATTTTAAAAAATCATCCCAAGCTAGCACTTGTATGAATTTCTTCAGTCTCTGGTATTTTATGATGAAACTGGAAAAAAATAAAGTAATAAATTTCTCCTTTGGTTTTTAACAAGATGCATGATGCAAATCTTAAGTTCCCAGTAAGTGAGGGAATAGTTTTTCAGTGGCATTACCTTACTAATGAGCTACTGAGATGTTTGTCTTCAACAGGATCTGGCCCGATGCGGCTGAGCCCCAGAATTTATCCTGGTCCTGGACACCTGCACACTTTCAGGAAGTGAGGCAGCAAGAGCACCCCTTGTGCTTCTGTGTCCTAGACATATCTAGCTTATTTGCTTCTATCTAAATGCAGAGCCAGTGACTGTTATTGGTTTGCCGCAGAGGCACAGGTAAATGGAACCTGGAGGTGAGCGCCCTCTTGGGTGTGGCCTGCTGCTGAGGCAGGAGGTCAGCACTTGGGAGTGAGGGCTGCCAATGGCTGCTTGAGGACGGTGCCCTGGGCAGCCCTGTGCCTGCCGTCCTGCGGCTGAAGTCTATTCGCTACGGCTGTGACACTGGCCTTGTAGTTTCTTGATTTCTCTGCCCAGGTAGCTCAGTTTTCCTTGTAGCTTTTTCTGAGGCTGGTTTAGCTGCAGCTGGCAATTCTGCTTTTCTGTATTGTTTCACTTATTACCGTGGATTTCAGGCTGCTCTTCAGCCACTCCTTGACCCAGTGGCTTCTTTCACTTTGATATATATATATATATATATATATATATATATATATATATGAATGACAGTCTTTTCCTTTATGTTTTTATATTTCAAAACTATTGTAACAACTATCCATCATAATGGAAATACTGGTGTTTTTAAGAGAAATTTTAAACATCTCTGATAAAATGGGTTATGTACCATAAATCATTTTTGGAATAAGGCGCAAAGTAAGAATAGCAATAGATAGATGCCTGCTCTTCAAAAGCTGTGCCAAGTGCTCCTATTTCATTTTTACTGGTTGCTGCAGACATGATAATCTGATTACACCTAGAGCATATTCTGGTTTATGAACAATATTGTTTCACTGTGAAGTAAATAGGAATGTAATTGTTATCCCTGTGTTTTGTCTTTGGGACATACATGCTTCAAGTGCTGTGTGATGTTGCACCATTGTTAGACTTCAGCTTTTGGCTTTTGATGCTCAAGTCTTAAAATTGCAACATGTGCGCTGGGGAGGGACACTGGGGCCCATCTGGTTCATTTTCCTGCCCCAATTGATATTCCTGGAAGGGTCCCACTTTTATTCTCCTGCCAACGCGAGCTGACAAGCTATCACTTCTGCAGGCCATCTGCTGCCTGCTGGCCGTGGGTTAATGGCCAGAGCTCTCTCCCCTCAACGGGTTGCATCTGCCTTCCTGCAGCCTTCCCTGCTGGCTTGGGCGAGCTCTGCTCTCTACAGCTTTGTACAGAAACTGACTTTGCTTGTGTTGCAGCTCTAGTGCACTCCTGCAGAAAAGCCTTCTCCTCCTCCTCCTCCTCTTTTTTTTTTTTTTTTTTAAATCAGGTTAAATCAGGTTAAACTAACATTCTTAAGTTCACATGACTTTTGTTTGTTTATTAACTATCCTGGTGACTTGTCTCAGTTTTTTGAGTTATAAATACACCTGGGTAGTTCTAATTTCAGGGAATAAAGAAAGCTGTGTAGTGACAGTGCAAATGCATTGTGTCAGAGATGGTCCCACTGAAGAGGACACGTGGAGCACAGCTTGTCTCAGGCAGATTCTTGACACTGGGAATTTATTTTTAAATTAGTTCCCCTAAATTCTGTCTGTCCACTTCCCCTTGATGTACATGGGGTTTTCCAGGTACACTGGAAGGCTCAGTTACCCGTTGCCCCCTCTCCCAATCAACAGAGAAAGAGAGAGGATGCTCACATAGACGTGGGACTAGCAGCATGTCTCAGCTTCCCTGGTCTGGATCTACGAAGTTTGAACTGGTCCAGTTGTGCCTTGCTGAGTCTGGCTGCTGTGCTCACCCTCCTTCTGCTGAGGCACATGAAAGTGAACCCAGTGTGTCCCTCTGGCAAGATGTTCAGCTCCTGGATTAGCTGGGTGGGTCTGCCCCCCCCCCCACCAGGAGTTCTGCCACAGGTTCCACAGGAGGCCTGTCTGATGGAGGAGGTTCCTGAGAGTGCGAGGAAGTTCCCACACCCACACCAGGCCTGGGGTCTGGCTGGGGAGGGCTCTACAGTTCTTGACACATCACAGAAGAGCATTTCAAGAGGCGTCAAGGAGGGACAGAGCAGTCCCAAAGAATGCCCTACTCAGAGAAATGCTGGCACTCAAGGGGTGAGGCGCATTGTGATCTAGAATTGGAAATAATTTATGTGGTTTGAGGTATCCTCAAGATTGTCCTAGATGGATAATCCAAGGTATTTCTTTCCTGAGTTATTTACCATTTCCCTAGTGTCTGTTTTACTAAGGTTAGGTTGCCCATTAGGGGATAATGTAGAATTGACTTTGTCAGTGAGGTTAAAATGCAAGCTATTTCCAGGCCTAGTGGCACATGCCTGTGATCCAGTACTTGGAAGACTGAAGCAGGAGAATGGCTCCAAGTTTGAGGCTTGCCTGGGCTACATAGTGAGTTCAAGGCCAGCCTGAACTGCAGAGTGAGACTCTGTCTCCATCAATTTAGAATTGTGGCACCTAACTAATAGGACTACTTCTTTGAGAGTGGAAATCATTGGAGTTTATGGGTGTATAGCACCAGAAAAAAAGACATAGCCCACGTTTATGGACTCCTCGGGGTAGAGGAGTGAGCAGCCTGGAAGATGGGCTTAAGAATAAGAAGGCATATGACAGTGGGCTACTTTGTGTTTCTAAGCTGCGATTTCCAGTGTTCTCACAATTACGATCTTGTCGACGCCTTTCTACCTGTCCTTAATTTTTCTGTCTTACCTGAAAAATTCCTCTTTCCTACTCCTGCCCCTAGCCAGTCAGTTCCTGCCTGCAGAATCAGCCAGTTTTACCAGTTTCTGTGTTCTTATGAAGTTTACACTACGTACTTGCAAGCCAATATTTGTGCATGCACACCTGTCCTTCCTCCTTTATATAAAGGGAGGCATACCTTACAGAATGTGCTGGACCTTTTTTATGTAACAGTCTTAGATTTTTCAAGCCTGTACATGCAGAATTCCATTGTTTTATTTTGCATTTGCTTAGTATTTTATTGTATGGATTTCATCTTACAATATTTACTTAGAAAACAAAGCCAAGTGACAGTCTCCTAAATCATACCCCTAGGGTTTGACTATCATACTGGCCCAGGGTAGGGATGATGATATTTAAGATTGCTGTTAGCATTCAGCCCTATGACCCTAAGTAGAGCCCCCCCAGCCCTGCAGTTTCCTCAACCTCCTTTCCCTCTGTACTCTGGGGCTGTGTTTCTGACAGTCTGCCCTACTGCATTGACTTGGGCAGCCACATTTACCCACCCCTACCAGACCTCAGCCTGCATTTGCCTTCTGGCCCATCAACCAGTCTGATGAAATCTTTCTGGGTTCTGATTTAGTCATCTGAGATCTCATCCAATTGTGTATATCAGCAGCAAATTGGATTAGCCTTCCTGATCAGTATACGGATCCAGATTTTCCTGGCTCAGAATGCTACACGGGATAGATCTGGTCATGTGGCCTTATGACACAACCCCTGAGACCACCCTGGAGTTTTCTAATGGTTGTACTTTGGATAAGAGTTGGCAGTGCAGAGTGGCTAATCCCACCTAACTCACTGTTGGTCTGTTTTCACACAGTCATCTTGTCTGGAAAAATATGAGTGGTGTCTGTGGTTACCATCCAGGGGGCCAAAGTCCTTGTACAATGTAGCATACTCTGGAGCCATTAACCTTATCAGAAAAGGAAGTAAGCTTGTCTGTGAATTTTACTTTTAGCAAACTTAAATATGCATTGGTTTCCTTTTCTAATTTTATTTCCAGACTCTCTAGCAGTTCATTCTCCCACTTAATTAGCATTGACCAAATGTATTCACTTTCCCGGCAGGATTTGGGAGTCTGGCGCTTTGCTGGTGTCTAGGAGGACACTGTTGAAGCAGGTGAGAGTCACTTTGTGACTGTGTAAGAACAGTTACACGTGCCCTGTTGCCTTTGCTGCTCTGTGAGCTGCACTCTAGCCCCTGCCCTCTGAGTATATCTTTGGGTAAGACAACTAATTTAAAAAGCAAGGACAATAAAAGGCTGGAAGAGTTAAGTTGAGAGCTACAGGACAATTAGGAAATCTGAGAAAAGGTAGCAGTTTGGTGATTCTGACAGAGGAAGTGACAGTCCTCAAGCTGGTCTTCATAATTTGCAGAATTGTAAGTTCTTGTGTTCAGCATGGGAATATGTGCCCATCTTTGTAATTTCTCTGAAATGATGGGCAGCTTCTCTCCAACACTGTGGAGTGTGATTTGGTAAGGTAGAGGGAAAGCCCAGATAGGCCAGGCACCTTCCCAGTTCCTCAGGGTCTTGGCTTCTGTCCTCCTCCTTGCCTTCTTCTAGTTTCCTCTCCTGCAGCCACTAAGTTTTAGCATGCAAAGTACCAGAACTGTAGCTTGCAAGGGTTAGGGCATCACACTTACCTGGAAATTAGAAATAGTTACCATTGAGATTTAGTAGTAGAAAGTAAATATTAGTGGAAGTAAAGCAAGGAATTATCTGTGCATATGTGGCTAAAAAGGCTGGAAGCATTTGTGATTCCAAGGCTGGTGACTTGAATGCCTGCCATCTGCAGGCTCACACTGTCTGCAGTGGAGAGAAAACCTTTTCAGTTATATTGCATGGTGAGGGCAGAGCCCGGACATGAGAGGGGATGGCTGGCTGGACTGTAGGAAGGAGGCACCACGGAATGCCTTTCCTGTCTAGGGGGAGCTAGACCACTTGGAAACAGGTGTTTGAACCATCAGGCCCAAGCCCTTGTTTTCAGCACCGGCCCACCAGGCAGCCTGCTTCCAGAGTGTCATTTTCCTATAGAGTGGAGCTGCTGCTGGTCATTGGTCCTGTGTCTTTGTATCCTGGCATGGGACATTTTCTCAGGGTGATTTCTGTAACTTGTCATGCGTCTGAGTTGCTGAGGAGCTTTGTTTAAGTGTGTCTACCCCAAGGTGCTAGGGATCCCGGGCATGCTAACGCAAAGAGTACAGCTTTCTGATTTCTCTTGTGAGCTCTGGCTCTGAGGCTCCACAGTTCACCCAGAGGATGCATTCTTGACAACATCCAGTTCCTAAAACAGTGTGATGGCTGAATTTTATCCCATATCCAGTCTTTATTTTATTGGGAGAGATCAATATAGTCTCTGCCTTGAAAAATCTAGAATTTTAGATCCAGAGCTAGGATTTTGGTTTTTTTGTTTTGTTTTGTTTTTGTTTTTTTAATTTTTTTTTTTCTTGTTTCAGAATCTTTATTTGTTTATTCACTCATTTTTATGGCCGGCTCAGCCCACCCCGAGGGCAGGTCTAGCGCAGCATGTGATGCCGGGGATCAAACCACGGTCCCTGAAGCCGCCCAAGCTTTCCCAAGCAAGTGCTTTAGACCACTGAGCCATCCCACCAGGCCCCAAAGATAATTTTTTTTTTTTTTTTTTGTCTTTTTGAGACAGGGTCTCACTCTGCAGTTCAGGCTGGCCTTGAGCTCACTTTTGTAGCCCAGGCTGGTCTCGAACTTGCATCGATCCTCCTGCCTCAGCGTCCCGAGTGCTGGGATTACAGGCGTGCGCCACCACGCCTGGCTTCAGAGCTAGGATTTTGGTTTTCAACAAAGCGCCATTGTTTATTAGGATCATTTTTAAAACTACAAACTAAGCTACTTCTCATCTTAGCAACCCTCAAGGAATTTAAAAATGTTTCCTGTCTTATGATTGGGGATTCAGAACAAAAGAACCACTGATAAAAAATATTCTTTGAAGGCCTTTTCATAGGGAGTTTTGACCAACTGTTTTTGGCACAAAGAGAATTTTTAACCAGCAGAAAAGAATGACCATGTCCTTTAAGTTGTAAACCTTAAGCACAGACATTTCATGGTCTCTGCTTGGTGACAGCCTCCTCTCTGTTCCCTGTAATCACTGAGTTCCTGTGGGTGATGCTGTGCAAAGACTGAATGTTGGTCACTGAGCGCTACTGTAAAACTGGCCACATGTGGGAGAGCTTGAGTGTTTACTGAGGTGCCCGTGTGGGTCAGGGAAGACAGCACTGTATTTCTTGGTGTGAGGCTGAGTCTAGCCCTGATCCACCATCAACTCCCCGGCTTACCACTTGCTCCTGATCCCACCTGCTCACCTTCTTCTCCAGTGAGGCATTCATTTCACAATGTGGAATGATCATACCTGCCAAACCTCAGGACAAACTCTGGGAGAGCCATGGCTCTGTTCTACTCAGAAGCCAGAAACAAAGGCATCCAGTGTTGTGACTTACAGGAGGAAACATCACATGAGTGTTTCTAAGGCACAGGTCAGACAATATTTAGCTACCTGCATGGTTCAGCGCAAGCCCCACAGAGTTGGCACCAAGATTGACAGACATCTTTGAAGTGTTGGCATGCAGCTGGTTAGCTAGCACCTTGCTGGGCACACACAGCTAAAGGATGGCCACCTCCCTCCTCTTGCCTTGCACCCTGCTCTCTCATCTTTCACTCATGGGCCTGCTGGAATCTCCCTGCATGGGCCCCAGAGCTGGCTTGCAAGAAGTCCCACTCCTGTCTTCAGCTGTTCTCAGTTGACTTGAGTCTCATTTCTGTTTTTGTTCCAGCCCTTCCCTCTGAACATTTTCCAGAATGTCACCAGTTCTTTTAAAGTGACCAGGAGTCCTGGCTGGATTTTACCTGTTTTCTTGCTTTCTGTATGCTTTTTTTTTTTTTTTTTTTTTTTTTTTTTTTTTTTTTTTTTTTTTTTTTTTTTTTTTTTTTTTTTTTTTTTTTTTTTTTTTTTTTTTTTTTTTTTTTTTTTTTTTTTTTTTTTTTTTTTTTTTTTTTTTTTTTTTTTTTTTTTTTTTTTTTTTTTTTTTTTTTTTTTTGTATGTATGTTTGTATATAAGTATAGGGCTAGATTTCGCAGCCTTATTAGGATATTCTCCTGGGCTCATCACAAAGTCCCTGACCATGAAACCACATTCATGCCCCTCCTGTTTTTGTACAGTGATTTTTACAGTGTGTAGATACAGAAAGACTATACAGTGCAACAGGGCATTTGTATTAGTAGACCTCACAGTTACTAACTTACAGGTGCTGAATTGCCATGACACATTTTAACACTGCAGAGCAAATACTGACCCTGGAATGTGTGGTTGCAGGGCACCCTTTCATCTCAGATGGCTGAGTTTTACAGGCTAACTCAACTGCTATATTCTAAGTCACCGATGGGTTCAGCATAGGGCTTGTTTGCTCTATCTCCTCTTTTTCTTCCCCCACTGTCGTTCATTTTACAAGAAGTTATGCATATTCCTGCTGTTAATGCCCATGGAGTAGCAGAGTACAAGAAAACTTTCTGGATTATGGAAATGTTCCGTATCCATGTTTGTGCCATCTAGTACAGTGTCCAGTGGGTGTCTGATTATTGTTACTGAGGAATTAACCTTTAGTTCTGATTGATTTTAATTAAATGAAGACCCTCCAATGGTGGTTATCCTACTGGATAGGGCAGCCTTAGAGGCTTGCTGAGGAGGCAAGAAAGAAAGAAGAAAGGGTGGACCAGATGTGGTGCCAGCACTTGGGAGGCTGAGGCAGGAAGTTCAGTGCGAGTTCGAGACCAGCCTGGGCTACAAAAGTGAGCCTAAGGTCAGCCTAAACTGCATAGCGAGACTCTGTCTCAAAAAGACAAAAAAAAAAAAAAAAAAGGCTACACTGTTTTGTTACTTACATGCCAGTAAAAGGGATTAGTTCAAAGCAGGGACAGGAAGGGCATGGAGCCACCTCCTAGCCTGTGTTCCTCTCTCCCATTTCTAATGAGCTCAGAGGATGGAGTCCCACTGAGGCACACAGGTACTTCTTACAGGAAAACCAGCAATGAGTGTTCAGTGCCAGACCAAGTTTTAGTTTGATCCGTGTGCCCATGGTAAGAGACATTCCAGAAAGGTTGGTCTTATAGCTGCAAGTGAAAGAGGTCGGAGAGAAGTTGCCTCCCAATACACAGCAGCTGCACAGAGCCGACCTAGAATGGTCTCCCAGTGATTTTTGGAAGTGTGAACAGACAGGATTATGCTAGTTGGTGTTGAGTCACCCTGCCATTAGCAACAACATAAATCGATCCTGTGGATTAGAGAAAAAGAGGTAAATTTAGAATTGTTTTAATGGCAAATTACAGTAGAACCTCAGTTCACAAATTTAATTCTACAATTGTGGTCACAAACCAAACTGGTTATGAGCCCAAATCAGATTTCCACTTAAGGTGAACATTGACCAAGCCACTAAATTTGACTGAGTTTGTGACCAGTTGAGTTTGCAGGCAGAATCACATAAGAATGAAGCTCATGAACCAGGCAGGATACAACTGCACTATAGTTTCTCAGGTGAACTCTGATGTCACCATGGGCCTTCTTGAAATTTCTTCATAAAGTTTCATGCTTATGGCTGATCCATATTGTAGATTTTTTGGTGCTATCTTTGTCTGAAATACTGTATTTAATGTATTTGGTAATAAATTTGAGTCATTTGAAGAAAAATGGATGTGCTTTGAGATCATAACATCAAGTGAAATAAATCAAGCACACAAGCTTAAACTTTGCATTGTTTCTTTTATAAGAGAGAGTATAAACAAAGAACAAAATGAAGGATAGGTAATAGGAAGGAGGAAATAGGTCATTCTCAAGGGGGAAAGGCATCAAGAGATGGGTCGATGGAGAGAAGGGAAGGAGGATGAAAAAGGAATTAAGAGGTGTCATGTGCACAAACCAAGCCCACACAAAGAATGTAAATGTGTATTATATTTGTAATATTTTATATAGGTAGATATAGATGTAGATACAAATATAGATATATTATGTACATATCTATATATAATAAATACAAATGTAATTATTTGAACTATGAACATGTATTAATAAATAAAAAACTAGCACAACTGCTACACTTACAATAAGTGGATCATTAAGTTCTGTTCATTGTGCCTTAAAAATGCCACTGCTTTAACATGGTAAATGACACAGGCAACGATCTTTATTAGTGTCCTTTTCTTCTATTGAAATACCATCACCTTACCTAAGAAAATCTCAATAAAAAGATATTAGATTTCAATTGTTGCCCTAGGTTTCTCGTATAATGTTATGTATCCTGAATATGAAACAAACTATTCCCAAACTTAGCAGTTTATAAAGCAGCAAATATGGAGTATTGTCTCAGTGATTCCTGTGGTTCAGGAATCAAGGGGCTCCCTGATGGTTTCTACATGCCGATTGTGGGATTTCTGGCATATAGTAGGTAAGGGCTTCCCATGAACTTGGTGTAATGAAGACTCCACTGCAGCTAAAGGATTCTGGTCTGGGTGTGTGAGCTTTCTGTCACTGTAACAAACTACCCAAGGCAATCAACATAAGAAGTGTTCATTTTGTCTGTTCCTATGTTGTAGCCCCGGATTGATCACCCATTGCCTTTGAGCCTGGTCAGGTAGTAGCACATCATGAGAGTGTACTATGAAGCAAGGCTATCCCTTTATGGCATTCAGGAAGCATAGGGAATGGGGTGTGTGTGTGTGTGTGTGTGTGTGTGTGTGTGTGTGTGTGTGTGTGTAAAGTCCCACAGTGCCCTCTAAAGGTGTATCCCTCCGTCCTGTTGCCCTTTTTGTCTCCTAAAGGATCTCTCACTTTCAAGGAGTGCCATGGTTTGGACACCAAGCTTTTATTTAACCTATTGGCCTGGAGGGACATTTCAGACCCACATCATAGCACGATCACTTAACTGGCCATGGTGGGGCCCGTGGTTCCTCACCTCATGGACCTCTGAGTACGTGAGCTTGGATGTCTTCACAGCACTGCTGGTGAGCTGATGTCCCCTCTCTGTGTGAGGGAGCAAACAGTCCTCCCTCATGATCTGATCTTCAAAGTAATATTCTTTCATTAGAAAAGGGCCAGTAAGTCCTGCTGTGCATAAGAAAAGGGAGATCAAGCCCATACCTCTTAAAGAGAGGAATATCAGGAATGGGGGATAGATTTTAAATACACAGAACATGCTTTCTTAAAGTCAAGTGGCTTTGAGCATTGCGTTTTGTAGGGCATCCCTTTATCTTGTTCTATTTGTTGACTTTTTTTCTCACGTGGGATAACAATAGCCATTATTAACTGAGGCTAAAAAATTGAAGTCGGGCCAGCCAGATAGCTCAGTGAACTAAAGTGCCTGCTTAGACAGGTACAAGGACTGGGGTTCAATCCCTTGTGCGCTATGCTGGTTGGTTCCTGCCCCCTGAGATGACAAATGAGACTGAGCATGGTGGTGAGCACCTGTAACCCCAGCCCTTGCGAGGCTGAAAACAGGAAGATCACTACAATTCTGCTCTGTGTAGTAAGACTCTGTAGGCCCTGTACTTAAAAAAAAAAAAAAAAAATGAAGTCATGCACAGTCCTGTATTCCTGCAATTTGTACAAAGCCACAGCACATATGACTGTAAAATAGGACTGTAAAGTGAGCTTCAATGTACACTAAGGACTGTGCGTGATTCTCCTGTGCTAATGTAGGTTCGTTCTTGGTAACAGGCACAGCCCTGGGGCAGGATGTTGGTGGGGGGAAGCTGGCATGGGTGGAAGCAGACCGTGCATAGGAAATCTCTCCACACCTCCTCCCTTTTGTTTGTTTTTGTAGTGTTGAGAACTGAACTTAGTGGCATTCTACCACTGAGCTATAACCTCAGCATTTCTCTTCCATTTTACTTTTTAGCAGTGTTGAATTTGAACCTATTATTTGAGTGATGAGTTTAAAGTCAAAATGTACTTTGCCAGGGACAATTGTGATGGATTATGCATTCCAGGGGCATCAGGTGCAGGTTTAGGAATGTGTCAACCACGTACTCCCAGTCTGAGGGGGGTTGCCACAACCAAGCCTTCAGTTCTGCCTGTTTCTGAGCTGGATACTTGATTAATTAGTATGCAATATCATGTGTGGTTTGGGTACCTTACCTTGTTAGTTTGATTGAAAAAAAAAAAAGAAAATTCCACGTTAAAGCACACATGAAATGGACAAAGTTACTCCTTTTAATTTGATAGCAATGCAAACTAATAGCTTAATATTAGGAAAAGCTGGATATAGTGGCTCACACCTGTAATCCCAGTACTCGGAAGGCTGAGGGAGGAGGTTTGCTTTGAATTTGGGGCCAGCCTGGACTAGAAAATGAGTTTAAGACCAATCTGAACTATGTAGTGAGACCCTGTCTTACAATAATAATTAACACACACAAAAAGCTCCAAATAGAAAGCGAGTGATGCGGGCAGCTGTAACTGACGTGGCCACACTAGAGGCCTGCTCTTTCTCTGCCCTCTATGTTCAGTGAACGCTACTTGTGTTGGCTAAGCCAGGCCACCTTAGTTAAATATTTGATTCTGCTAGAGTGCTAAACAGGGATTAAAATATCATGCATAGAGTTTATGGAGGTAATAAAATGCTTCAGAAAGTACAGTTGCTCAGCCTGGGATCTGTTGCCTGGGGTGAATTAGCCACACACCTTGCCATGTGCTTCCTTACGGAGTGACGGTGGCCGCTTATCTGATGGAAGTTTGCCACTCTGAGGAAGCAAAGATAAGAGTTTTGCTGTGTGTGTATAATAACTATTTTTATAGAGTGACACTCTTTGCTCCAATGAGAGAGGAGTGAAATTTCCTGTAGCAGCTGCTTGTAAGTACTAAGTGCCCAATAAAGGCCTCGCTGCCTCATTTCCCAGCTGCTGCGTGTGGGTTGTGTAAGAGAGCCCTGCCTGCCTCCTCCAAAACACAGCTCTCTACCTGGGCAAGTTGGCTAGAAAGTGACTCACCGGTGTGTTTTTATTATGACAGAAGTAAGTTTATTCCATGATTGGTGATTTTAAAATGTTTAGTATCTTTTTTTATGTTTTCTGAGGTTTCTATGTAACTTGGTTTTTCATTCCTCCAACCTCTCCTTTTTTCCTTTCTTTGCTGGGCAGCAAACTCAGGCTTCCTCCATGCTGGGCATTGCTTTACCCATGAAGAATACTCAAGCTCTCAAGATGCATTTTTTTTTTAAAACAAAACTATGTAATGTTTCAAAGGCAAAATAATGCAAATAAAAAGTTGTCAGTTATTTAGAGTTGATGACTATTAACATCTCCCTTCTAGGTCCTATGAAGGTATATCAGTGACATCTGTCTAAAAAATAAGGCTTGTGGGCCAATGGAAGAGCTTCCCACCTTTCTTACATGTCTTCTGTGGGCCAGGACATAGTCCCACTGCAGTGGCAAACAGAAACACTGAAATGACACCTAGGATTTGGAGGAAATTTTATATATGTTGATGGACACTGATCAAGATCATTCTCAAAATACCAGGCCCTGATCTCTGGTGGTCTGGGGCTTATATAGGATAAGCAAGCAGGACATAGAGAGGGAGAGAGCCTTGTCAGTTGGGAATTGGTGCTTATGATATGAACTGTGGTGACTAGCTGTAATGGTTGATTTGTTGGGTCAACTTGAGAAGTTTAAAGGACTCTGCAGGGCAGCAGGGTCCTCATTTTGTAAACATCCTCATCCTGTGCAAGAGGAGGGCATGCAGATGGTGTGGGTGCTACACCCACCCTGGGGGGCGGGATAGCCTGCTTATAGTACAAGGGAGGGAAAGAGGCCTGCTCTCACACCCTTCTTGCCCTTGTTGCGTTTATGCCTTCTGCCACCTTGGACTGCTGCCCCTGTGCCATGCTATCCTGCCTAAATAAACCTTTGCTTCCTGAATTTTGGGCATCAGATATTTTGTCTTAGCATTGAGAGAGAAGTAACCAAGACACTATTAGCTATGCATTATAGTTTCTAAGAAACAAAAGTAACAGGAACTGTAACCAGAATTATTCCTGGGCAACTAACTGAAGTCTACTGGGTGTATTTTGCTGCACTGTGAGGCAGGGAAAGTGGGGAAATCTCATTTAGCTATGTGTTCAGGAGGAAAAGGGAAATGACTTGTTGATCATCTTGCTGGACTGTAGCTCAAATTTCTTAACCAAATATGTTAATTTGAACATACTTCTGTATGCTAAACCCAGACACCTCTTCATCTTTATCCACTTGGAAGCCCTAATTGTTTTCCTGCCATCTGCTTTTCTTTTCTGTGCCCCACTGTCTACAACAGCCACAGAGGTTCTTTCAAAAGCATCAATCAAACATTGACATTATGGGGCTTGAAACTTTATAGCTATTCCCCCAAAGGGTTGTAATCCTGCCCATCTTCTCCCAGTGCCCTCTCTGGTCTCTGACCCCTCCCCACCCCACCATCACCACCATGCTGCCTCCACCTACCAGCTGCTCTCTGTGATGCTGAGTAGTAGCAGGATGGTGAGTAGTAGCCAGGATGGTGGTGCCAGCCCTGCCAGAAACCCACTACCCCGCCTCAGGTTCTGGCTCTAATGTCTTTGCTCCAAAAAAGCCTTTTTGCTATGCACTCAGCCAAATATTTTCCACACCTTTCTCTCTGTCCTTGTCCTCAGTGGCTTTCCCTAAGCTGTTGCAGTGTCTGCAAAGCAACTCTTGCCGTCAGAAAGCATCTCGCTTGAATGCTTGTGTTCTCAAGTCAGATTCTGTCTTCCTGCCCATTTCGTTGTGTGTTGTTAGATTTCTGGCTCCAGATACCATGGCTGGCACCTGAGTGGACTCAGTAAGTACTCATCACATGTAGGAATGTCATTATTTGTTGTTGTATATTTTTGGTGAGGGTATTGTGTCCCAGCACGGAATCAGCTGGTTACTATAGAGGAGCTTTGAATTTCTTTCAATTGAAAAGAAAACACTTTAGGGATGTGGTGGACTGACAACTGGTGGTCAGCTTGTAGCACCCAGCTAAATTGAACCTGAGTGGTGTTGGGTGTGGGAGGCCCACCTGGGGATGTTGCCAGCTGCACAAGAAGGAAGCTGTTGGAGGCCATAGGGAGTTTGGTTCCCTTGGAGGACCTTGTCATGCTGCCTTTCCTGATGAACTCTGCAATTCTCATCATCAAAGGAGCTCAGGGCCTTGATGTCACTGGGAATGGCTACAGTTCACTTTGGGGGAGCTCTGGTTCTCACCTTGAGCATTGCTTCCTGGCTCTGGAAGGAAAGATGGTGTATTGCTCAATCTGGAGAAGCTTGTTGTGTTGGCTTTCCTAATGAGAAACTGGCTTTCTTCATCATCACAGTAGACTGGGACCTTACTACTGCTTAGGGTGGCTGTGCTATCTGGGGGAGCTCTGATTCTTATTTGAGCACTGCTTCCTGGCTCCAGCTCAGATCCCCCAGCCTGCTGGCACAGATCCTTCGTCCTGCTGACACAGACTTTCCAGCTTTTGCCACTGACCTTTGGACCTTCCCAGCACAGATCCATGAAACAGGCCTGCATGAGACATTGTCCTGGGCTCTAGGCCTCGAGTTGAACTTGTGGGAGGCACTGTTATAGGCTCTAGGCCTTCAGCTGGACTCATGCAGGACATTACCACTGGACCCATGAACTTAGCTGGATTCTTTGGTCTTTAGTATGTGGATAAATTTCATGCACTCTTTGTATATGATTCTTTGGGTGATTCATTATAAAATAATCTTATAAAATATGTCCGGTATTGTTTCTTTTGCAAAACCCCTAAACTGACAGGTGACTACTCTTTTAGGGGTTTTGTTTTGTTTTGCAACCTGGGTTTACTTATTTACTTAGTACTGATCTTTAAATGAAGTTTTGGTTATTAAAAGAGTATGTGTACGAAATATTAAAGTGTTTGATATGTGTTGCCATTGACCTTTTAAAAAGACTCAACTGATTTCTGTGTCCCTGTGTAGTCAAGAGCCTTTATAGAATTCACTTTCCAAAGCAGTCAGGCAAGCCTGCCTGCTGCAGAGGGGCATAGCTTTGCCTTCTTTTCTTTTTAAGGCTGAGTCACTGTGCAGTGCAGTGTGGAGCCCAGGCTGGCCTCTAGCTAGTGTCATGGCAATCCTCTTGCCTTGGCATTGGGATCATAGGCTTGTGCCACCACTCTTGGCCTACTCTTCCCTTTTTTATTATTATACCCTTACATCTCAGAATAGGTGTTCATATTTATTAAATGAATGAATCAGATTTTCTTAAAAGATTCTAGCTATCTCTTCCTTAAAATTGCTTTTTATCCATTTACTCATATAAATTCCTGATTTGTTTTTTCCTTATTTTGGGAAGTAGGCCTGTCCTATGTAAGGCTATTTATCAAACATCGCTATGCTGTTCCTCCAAATCAGTTAAGATTCTACTGAGTCTCTCTCAAACCTGCAGAAGACCCAAGACTCCATGCAGGATTCCTGAAAACCCCATAAAGAGGCCGTTTCCCAGACCAGAGTTCTTTCCCTCTGCTCCATGGTGTGTGGCTGGTAGTTCCTGATTTTCCCTCCTCTGCACAGATGTCTATCTGTCTGCCCCCAATTGGTCACAAGGACAGGACTGTGCTGTGCACACAGAACCACAGCTGCCTCTGATTGGGTCTAAGCAGTCCTACTGCATAGCAGTTCCTGTTCTTTCTGCTGCTTTATCAGGCATCTGCTCTTGGAGCTGGCACTCGGCATTGGCCTGCAGGTTATCACTCCCTTGGACAGTGTCTGTGCTTCCCTATGGCTTCTCCCTGCATTGGAGTATGGGGGAGAATTGTTGGCTTTAGTATTTGTAATTAGGCTCTTCCTTCTCCAGCAGTTTGCTGTCCTCCATTTCTCCTTCTCACTAACTCCTCAGCCCTCTCAAGTCAAGTCTGAATTCCTTTACCTGGGAGGCTGACCCTTTTCATTTTGTATGTTATAGCCATAAAATCGTTTTTGTATTTTGGAGACAGGGTCTCCCTGTACAGTTCAGCTGTCCTTGAGCTCACTTTGTAGCCCAGGCTCATCTCAAACTCACAACAACCCTCCTGCCTCAGCCTCCTAAGTTCCGGGATTACAGGCATGCGCCACCATGCCCAGCTCACAAAATATTTTCAGATATCCAAAAAACTCCATAATGGTAGGCTGCCAAATTTTCTTCATCTGTAAGAAATATGTGCACTGCCATCCCTTGATGGCAGGTCATGGGAACATCACACACTAGCAGTAGGGTACAACTTGCTGAGACTCAGAAAACCACCTGTACCTATATAACTTCCCATGCTGATGACAGGATCTGTGCCTGCTGGTGTACAAGTGTACAAAAGATAGTTCCAGGTGGCCCCACAGCATTCAGTGGAGTCAGGGAAGAGCTCTTTAATCTCTGCACCTTTTTAAACACACAAAGACACTGTTACACTGTAGCCATGCTACATTTCAGTTGTTTTTGACTTGTCCGATGATGTCTGATGTCTTTTAATCATTTCATGAAACTGTCCAACTTGAACATATATGGGTGCTTTTGGTTTTTGGGTGCTGGTGAAGGCTTGTTTGTGGTAGGCAAGTGTTTTGTCCTCCGTAGTGCTCCAGTCCATGCTTGATGGATCCAAGCATGTTGAGGTTGACTTCTTTAACATATTTGTGTACGCATCCTTGTATCAGGGATAGATGGTTGGATCTATGAACAAATGCTGCAGTATGTTTTCTCTGATTGCACCTTCCAGTTGCATATATATATCTGATCCCTTACCAGTTGACAGAGGTCCACTATCCTGTTTTCTCCACATCTTATTTTGACATTACAAGAACATTTATGTTTACTTCTTCTCACAACTAGATCTTGACTCAATGTGTTGGACAGATGAATTTATGTTAGTTCGCTCTTGTTCCTCAACATCTGTGTTCTTTTCACTCTTTTTGGCTAACTTTCTGCAGACATTTGGCGGTAGCCACTGACTGCCAAATCTTCCTGCTAACTCCAGAGCCTCTAACTCAGGCAAGACTCTGCTTCTGTTTAACTGTAGTTTTTTTTTGTTTGTTTGTTTGTTTGTTTGTTTTCCCACAGTTCATGGGAACCTTGGGATTAATCCTCTTCTCAGTTTATGTCAATATTGAGCCCAAATGGAAACTGCAGAGTTCATGTTAACCACCTCGCTCTAGGCATTGGTGGTGAGCGTATGGTAAATGTGTTACTGTTTTTCTTGTAAGACAAAAGATGGTAATAAAAACCTCAGCAGTCAAGTATAATTTCAGTGTTGATATTTTGTGATGAATAAGTGAGTTTTCAGCTGCATTTTGAACATTTGTCCCTGAAAGGTTCACCGTCAGTGCTCTAGGCCATCTTCTGTATCCTGAATGTCTTGGCCCAGGGATCGAGAACCTTTAAAGGGCAAGTGCTCAAGCTGACCAAGAACCCACTTACGTATTGCAAAGTGCCAGCAGTACAATTAGACCTGGATCCTGAGGTTTTAGTTAGGGGGAAAAAAATCCCTTCATACATTAAGATCTTTTGTTTTAAAAGAAAAATAATGTGTATACCATTGGTTTGCCACCTCTCTTAAATTCTTGTTGAACCCATGCCGTTTTGAATGACTCCATCACAGGTTGGTCTACTTGTCACTTCCGTTAGAACCAGGAGTACATTGGTGTTTATATATCAAGGCCAGGTTCCATACCTAGTGCATAGGAAATACTGGAATAAATGAATAGTTGGCTGATTTTCTGAGGTGGTTTAGGTGATTATTATTCAGGGTATTGCTTTTTATTGGAGCTAAAAAAGTTAGATTTGCTTACTGATGACAGCATTTTGAGAAACACACTGTGATTTTGAGGAAATATCTTAATACATAAAACCTTAATCATTTTCTGTCCCTAGCCACACTTAAACATATATTAACGTTAAAGGAGGAATTGTGTTATATTTGTGGCACCTGGTTCTTCTTAGATTTCTTCTGGGTGGTATCATGTATGTAACTGTGTCTTGGTATATCTAGGAAATATCTTTTCAAGTATCAGGAATAATTGATGATGATGATGATGATGACTTAGTTTGAAATTAAGCTTAGGGTCTAATTGATGTGGATACCATACTTTCTTGCGGCTTGGGAGCTTAGAGCTGCAGTGTTACTTTTTAGATCTCACTGTCAGGAAGAGTCGCTTGTGTTTGAATTGATATGTTCTGTATGACCAAGTGGGACTCAGTAGAAATCGTGCTAGTCTTGGGTGTGAGAAAGCAATTCTTCAAAGATCAGTTTCTAACCTTATTCTTTTTCTTCTCCAACAGGAAGAATCCCGTATTCTCAGAGTGAAAGTTGTTTCTGGAATTGATCTTGCCAAAAAGGACATCTTCGGAGCCAGGTATGTCTGGGTTTTTGTTATGGGCATCCGGAGAGCTTGACAAACACTTGTCATAGTTAAACATGCAGCGGAACCATCTGGGGGGCTTCTTAGGGATGCTAACAGGGTCGTCTGCAGATTCATTTAGTGTACCGATGCCATGGTCACACTTGCAGAGTGTCTAACTGTATATCACACAGGTGATGATCAGGTTTGTCCTTTGCATGGGCCAAAGGCATGAGGAAAGCAGATTGTCATGTGTGGGATCTGCACCCCCTCAGCAGAAAAACTGTTTGGCAGTGTGGCTGTGTTCATTTTAATACAGCTGGCCCTTGAGATCCATGTACAAATGATTTTCCATTTGTAAATTCAGCCAACATTGGTTCAGAAACATTTGAGTAACATTATTACCTCTGCCATGAGCATGCATAGACATTTTTTTTTTCCTTGCCATTCTTTCATAGATAAAACTGTTTACATTTACATTGTGTTAGGTGTTCTATGTAACACTGAGGTGAGTGTAAGTCTCTGGGGGATACGTAGAGGATGGTTCTCACCTGTGTCTAACTACTGTGCTATTTATATGGGGACTTGAGCGTAAGTGGGTCATGGAGCTAGTTTCCTGTGGACACTGAAAGAGGGATGAAAATATGTATTCTTAACTTCGAGAAGTATAAATATGTCATTTGTTTCTAGGAGACTGGATAGTGTGGGCCTATGGAATCTGAGTGAAGAGATAGCGATTTGGGTGACTTTGCTGATGGCTGTGCTGGTTACAGAAGCATGAGCTGGGCAATAGCCTAGGCTTTCTAGTGTCACGGCTTTTTTATTTTCTTAGCACACATGATATTCGCAGTCTTTAAATCTGCTGCCAATATTTGGGTCTCTGATGTGTGGCGAGAAGTTTGGGGGCTAGTGGCAGGGAGAGGGTAGAGCCCCTTAGAAGTAGGACTTGAGCCAGACTTTGGAGATGAGAGTTTTTGAACTTAGACCTAGCATTTCTTTCACTGGTCTCTAGTGCTGGACTGGAAGCTTATTGCACATGGCCAGTCAACTTAAGTTTTCAATCCTTTGTCCTATTAGTGGACAGAGAGCCAAAAACCAGAACAAAAAAAATTATTTTTTAAATGTTTACACATCTGCATGATGACAAGCTGGCTGTGCTCAGAGGCCAGAAACTCCTGTGGACATTGTCATTTTTTTTTTTTTAAGAAGTTGGTTTTAGGAAATTCTGATGATAGTTTGAAAGTTGACCAGGTTTTTGTTTTGTCCAAATCCCTTCATTAAAAAATGACGTTGATTCAGATTATATTTCTTACCCTGAGAGGATCTAAGGTTGAAATTGTAGGGAATTAGGCTCCGCATCTTAGAAAAGCCATGCAAATTTAACCTTGAAATTTCATTGTTTATATGAAAACAAAGGCATTTCTTAGGAATGGGAGAAACAGGAATGATTCTCCAAGATGGTCATTAGAGAGACAAAGTGTTGTCCAGTGTGCAAAGAGCTGGAGCATGAGCCAGAACTGCTGAGTCCCTGTCCCATCCTCCACTGTCTCAGCTTGGCACATGGAATCCCACACTTGCCCTTCCTCCTCTCTCTCCTCCCTTGGGTCCCACTGTCTTGGAAGTGGCACAGTTCTTTAAGGACCCATCTACTGGTGAGCCAGCAGGTCTCGAGGGCCAGGTGACAGTACAGGCTGGTGCTGTGCTGCCATCCCACGGGGGGTGGGTGGCACTTACCATTGTCTGATGTTTTGCCTTTTCCCTCTGCATTACTTTGTCCAAGTCCTTGGATGGCACCCATATCATAGTTTGTCCATGTGGAACACGACACTTGGTTTCTGGACTGGGAAGGTGACCAGATGACCGGTAGCCGGCAGTTCTGAGGTTTACTTTAAGAGTGTGGTTTCAGGTATAGAGATTTTGTAGTATGTGTTTGCTGCTGTCTTTTTCTGTCCTTCAGTGCCCTGGGCTGGCAAGCACTTCTTCTCTCTGGAGCTCTCCTCTCAGTATTCCCTCTGCCTTGGTCTCCCTAGAGGGAAAGAAGGTTGGTCAGGAGTCCCTGCCACAAAAGGGTGGCAGATGGAGAAGGAGGGCAGGTGCAGGCGAGCGCCGTTGGAGGCATAGGTGTGGTGGAAATCACATAGGCAGGCATGTGTTTAGAGACAGAGATCTGTGGCTTCTGAGGCTTCATCTTTTCCTGCCAGGAAGGGCTGGGTCCCTTAGGCCATGGCGGGACAGAGCCGTAAGCCAGGATTGCAGGAGTGAGGGCAAAGAGGCATAGTGTGGCAGTTGAGGACGTGTGGTGGCAGCAATGCCTTTGGGAGAGTAGAGAGCTTGGTCCCTCCCTGCCCTTCCAGCACGAAGACGGAGGCTGCCCGGGGCTCCATCTAGGACCAGCGCTGTGGGACCTGGTGGCAGAACCTCCCTCACCTGGAGCTGGCTATGTGATCCTTACGGGGAAAGCCCTCCTCCTTTGGGCCTTTCTCAGCCCTAGTTTGGTGCTTGGGATGCAAGATTGTTTCCCCCTTCCCTGCAGCCCAGTGACTTTTGCTAAAGGTACCTCCGTGCAGGGTAGACTAATAGCTGAACGCTGGCACTGCCAGTGGCACACAGAACTCTTCAGTGGAGGGGCTCCCTTCCTGCCAGGCTGAGGTGAAGGAGCGAGTAGTGCCCGTGGGCTCTACAGCCTCGCCCCAGGTGCAAGTACTTCAGGTGCCACATGATGGGATGTCAGGACGGATGATGAAATGAGACTCTGGTCAGCCTAGGTTAGAGGCGTCCCTTCTATGTTACCCATACTACATTGAGTGATTTAAAAAAGAACCAATGGTGCTAAATAAAAGAAAACTCAACCCCTCAGAAAATCAGACCACGTGTAAGATGCCAGTAAAACATAGGAAAAGAAGTAGAACCCTGATCCCCAAGCATCTGTGGACCTGCAGCCCACCCTCCTACCCTCAGCCTTTGCCCGTGCGCTCCTGGGCCCCAGACTGCTCGCAGCCTGACCTCCCCTAGCTCCTGCCAGTGCCTTTAATGGCTCGGCCTTCAGGCCCAGATGGCTGGTCACCGTCTCTTCAGTCACTCAGGCTGCCTCCCAGAGTCACTTCCTGTCCTTGATGTCCCCATAATTCCTGGGTAGCACAGGGCACAGTTCTGTCAGTGGACTTCACTGTTTTATAACCGTGTTTCTGCTAATATAGACCGTTAGCTTCATATAACTAGGATTATACTTTGCAGCATTTATGTTTTATCTTGCAGACACCACTGAAGCATATCACACAGCACATAGCACACCAAAGGAGGATGAGAAGTAGGCGTCAGCGTGACTCCTCATTCCTCTTTTTCTTACTCCTTTGAAAACTCACTGTTCTTTAAATGTCCCATGAAGTTGCTGCTGCTTCTTGTGATTAATATTTTTCCTTCTGCCTGGAATCTGCTTGTCTAAGTCTTTCTGTCTATGTCCATCCACCTGTCCTACCCTACCCTCCCTCCCTCCCTCCCTCCCTCCCTCACTCCCTCCCTCCCTCCATCCCTTTCTTCTTTCCTTTCCTGGGGACTAAAGGCAAGACCTTTGCAGTAAGCTACATTTCTAGCTCTTTGAATTATTTTAAGTCTTGTGACAGGATCTCACTAAATCATCCAGGGTAGACTCAAAGTTGCCACACTACACTGCACTTCAGCCGCAGCCTCAGCCTCTCAGAGCACCGGCAGGTGCGCACCCCCACACCCAGCTTCCGTGCATTCTTTCAGGTAGGTTCTTACTCATTGCTCTAGGGCTAGGCCCTGTGATGACATGCCTGCTGAAGTCCCCTTCCCGAAGGAAACAAAACAGTTGCTGTCCCCTGATCTACAGTGCTTCTGTGAGTCTCTTCTTCCCTCTGGCTCCTATCTTGGCAGAGCTGGTAGACCCAGACACTGCAGTCCTCCTTATTGTGTTTTGTGGGCCTGGGGGCTTTGCATGTAGTGGTGGCTGTTAGCAGTGTGAACGCACCAAGTGCTATCATCATTGCATGCTGTGGTCCAGCACTCAGTCTGGAAGAGGAGCTGCCTTTGCTCCTTCTCCTGGAGGTACCGTGGGCTTGTCACCCTTCTCCAGACATCTAGAAGTGCTTTCCTTAATTCTAACAGAGGTGTTGTATAGACCAGCAGAAGAGGCCAAGAAAGGTTAAGGGAAGCAAGCTGAAGTCTGGCAACAAACAGTCTTGGGAAATCTGGGATTGATATCAGGAAAGGTTTCCGTTTGATGCGGGTGCTTGTGCAAAGCCATTCCCTAACTTCACAGAAGGCATAACTCTGTTATTGTGGTACATCCTGGCAACTTCTTGGTGCCTGATATTGACCTCAGTGGGGAATGGTGTGTCAGGGCTCTGCTGCAGCTCTTTAGCATGAGGAGTCAAGACGTGAGTAGAGCATGAGGGAGCACACAGGTGTTGCAGGTCACCGTGGCCATCCTCCCATACAAAAGAAGCAGAGGCCGTGGCTGTGCACCAGGCTCAAGGAACCAGGGCAGTTCCAAGAAGCAGAGGCTAAAGTGATGTCGGAAACTTCATTGGCCTTTGCAGGTGGGGAAGGCCCCCTCACCTGCCTGGAAAGCCTTGTGGATAAGTACTGGTAGAGCCGGGACAAGGCCCAGTGCTCTGCCCCAGTGACGACGTATATAGTTTGGGGAAGTTAGTTTTAGTTTCCTAAAGTGGGGTGTAGGGAAGATACTCCAGATACCTCTTGTTTATTGAGTACTCAGCATATAATAGGCACAACCCCTTGCCCCACTTTGTTTGCACAGACAACATAGGAAGTCTCAGGCACATGACAGGGTACCAGGGACTCCGTTCCTTTTGTAATTGTGTCAGCAGATGAAGGTTTTATGGTGGAGCCTGGGCTTCCTGAAGACCTGAACTCTTGGGAGAGCCTGAGTTAGAGTTGAAAATGAAGCTAGAGCTGTGCTGTCCTGGTACTCATCACTGAGACACCAAGCCGGGACCTGTGCCAGAGCCTAGGTCTTTAGCCGAAATGATTTCCATACAGACTGTTATTAAGTGCTTGCAGGTTGGCTGGCAGTGTGACCATACTCAACATATTGCTATCAGATGCTGTCCAGTCTTTGTGAAGAGAGAGTAATTGCTTCCATTTGATAGGTGAGGAAATAGAGAGGTCAGCCTAGAGTTGGATGAGGCTATTGTAAATAAAGGGACCAACCAAGTGCAGATTTGCCTGACTTTTAAAGTCCTATTCTGTTTCATGATAAGCTGGTACTATCTCAGTTACTCTTCTCTCATTGCTGAGACAAATACCCAACACCCAAAATGAAGGAAGAAAAGGTTTATTTAGCTCACAGTTACTGGAGGTTTCAGTCCATACTCAGCTGGCTCCAAGGCAGGGCTGCACATCGCAGAGGGCAGCCGTTCATGTCAGTGGCAAAGGGCAGAGAGCAAAAGGTAGTGGTAGCAGCCCAGGCAGCTAGCTGGCCATCCCTCCTTACATTGTAGTGCAGATTACCTACCCCAGGGCAAGTACAGCATCCACACCCACCGGAATCAATCACAAGCTCCAGAAGCCGCCCCATGACTGCAAGAGTCTTTGGGGGGACCACTAGACACAAATCATAACAGGTACTCTCTTGGAGGGTGCAAATTTAGGTAGTGCACAGGTCATTGGACCAGGTGACCATATGGGTCCTTCTGAACACTGAGAAATGGACAATTTGATACTTTCTAGTTAGCCGATTTAAATAGCTGGCCATTGTAGGTTATGGTAGTTAACTAAACCTTTCGTGTCAACTACCAATTTGGAGTACATTTACTTATGAAGTAGTATCGGAAAGTTTTTCTTTTCAACTTAGAATGTCTTTCCAGGTTCCAAACTGTGTTCTTTTTCAGTCAAGCTTGCATTGTAAGACGCTGAGTTTTCTGTCACAGGTGTAAGCAGAAACTAAATAAGGTTATTTTGATGCAGGTTGTAGTCTAATCCTCCTAACTTTTTATCCTGAGTTATAATCAGTATTACAGATTCAAGGTTATGGAGCAGGTGTTCAAGATGATAAAGCTGCTACTTAAAACTGAGCAGTGATAGCTAACACAAAGCAACCCTAGAAGCTTGTGCCACGTGCAGAAGGGTGCAGGACATTTGTTGCGCTGGTCCTTGTGTGTGATGCCCCCTGAGCATCAGGTTGTATCTCTTTGGGTTGCCATAACTTTGTTTTGGCAGATGATTCAAAATGTAAAGCATACCCGAGTCCCAGGGCCCCAGAGGAGCGTGGCAAGAAGCCCTCTGTCTCTTAGTGACTGGGAGTCACAGGTCCCGTGTCCTGCGGTGTTGACTCTGAAGCTCCAGCTCTTCTTGGTCCTTTTTTATCTAGATTCAAATTGCTGGCATTTCTCTGTCTGCCTCATCAGTTTTTTCCCCTAGGTATTTAAAAGTGAATTACCAACGTCATGACACTTAGCTGCAAAATACAGCAGCCCGCATCTCTGAAAAATATTAAGTTTTTTCTCTATAACCACAGTAATGTTTTCATAAAATTAAAAATAAGTGTCTAATGGACACTAGTGTCCATTATCTTAATTCCCTGAACTGTGTTCCTAAACTGCCTTTTAGAGCTCAGCTGTTGAAATTACACTATAAGTCATACATTGCATTTAATTGGTAGGTCTGTTAAAACTTCTTAATCTAGAGTAGTTCCTCTGCTCCTTTTCAGATGACTAGGAGGTAGTTTAACTTACTCTCCATATTTCATTGTTGCTGGTGGTATGTTATCAGTTATTAAGTTAGTGTGCTCTTTCTCCAGTAATCCTGTGTGGATGTAGGAATGGATGATGCTATATGCATCCTGAGGAACATGGTATCTAAAATCTCTATACCATTATCAGCAGTGCTGAGATTGATCCTTGGGTTAATATGGGGGGATCTGATATCTCTGACGTCAAATTAACCTCCCTCCCCCAAGACCAGCAGTTAAGGGGTGAGATGACATGTTGGCATTGTATACATGGAAATTTTAACCATTAATTTACTTTATTTCCCAAAGCATAGGAAATTCTGACTTTGGTTTGGGTTTGCTTTTGTTTTACTTTTTTCTCCCTTTGCCCCTTTGAAAGTAAGTATACCATACGAAGTAAATTTGCCTCACTGATGAGTGGGAAAACACTGGGACTGCGAGTGCTTCAGAGTCCTCTTGTGCAACTATAAGCACCTTTAGGACAGTGATCAGGGTGTGGATAGCCCACGTCAGGTGATGGTCAAGTTTCTAGAGCTTTCAGGGATAACAGCCCATTGTGGGATATGTGACATACATTTGCCTCCACTGGTACAGGCTGTTGGTTCCTATGGCCTAGACAGATGACATGGGTATGTTTATTCAACTAGCAGAGCACTAAGACCAAAAAACTTAACAACAACAAAAAACATAGCCTGAACCAACATTTGGGAGATTCTCTTGTTAAAGATCCAGATTCCCAGGATTTTGGGAGGACCCTGGTGGTTGAGGCACGTCGTCTGTGTGAGAGTGGGTGGCTGGAGGGACATGCTGAATCATCCCTGTGAGAGGAATCGGGCTCTGGAGGCCACAGGGACCCCTCGCCTCTGCTGTGCTGTGCGCAGGTAGCTCCCCGGGGACCAGGAGGCCCTGTAAGAGCTGCACCTGCCTTTGGTTTGGGCCCTGTGCTTGACCTTTAGTGATAAGAACTGACTTCAGCTGCTCCCCTGCTGTGACACTCCGCACTGTGCACAGGCAGAGTGTGATCTGCACCTACTCTGGCCGTCGCTCTCTCTGTGCTCTGCAGGCCTGTGTGAGCAGCCTTGCTGTCTCGAGCAGTGCCGAGACGCAGGCCATCAACCAACACTAACGAGCTGAGCTCGGGCCCGCTGTGTTTGTCTTACCATCCCTGTGCCAAAGCGGCTGCACAGATACCCTTATGAGAGCCCTGGAGAACCTCGCTCCTGGGCTGCCTGTTGTAATTGTTCTCCTGCTCTCTTCAAGACACCAAAGTGGCATTAAAGGATATTCACCTTTTCCCTCCAGATTTAAATTAAAGCCTCCTCTAATTCAAAACAGCCACATCACTGCATATGTTTTGTGTTGGTCTTCAGTCTTTGAATATGTGAATGTTTATACCATCTTTTTAAACAATGCCTGTGATAGTTTGCACTCCAGCCAGCCCACCAGGTTTCCCACAGGGACCTCGTAAACGTGGCTGGTGGCTAAGTACACAGCTCTCCAGGCTGTGATAGACCCTCATGCTTGCTACAGTCTAGACAGTACCATAAAAATGGGTCTTTCTGACACTCCTGAGTCACCAGCGGAGGCTGTGCTGCATTTAGTGTGTACTCATTAAGGATGCAGAGCACAGAGTATCGGGTCTGTGTAAAAGGATTTCCATATCAATCCTTTTTTTCTTGAGGAGTGAAAGCGGGCTTCCCTGATGGATTAGAAGGGATTTGCCCTGCTTCCTGAGGTACGAATGTCTGGGGCTCACAAAGGAGCCTTCTGCCTGCCCAGTGGCTGGACAAAGAAAGAAGGGACCCTAGGAATCTTGCTCTCCTTGTTTGCTGGTAGGCAGTTGTGCCATGTTGCCAAGAGCTGGCTTGTGTTTCAGGAGGACATGGAAGCCTGACACCTACTAAGTGCTCAGTAAACTTCACTGACCTGGGCAGGGTGGTGCCTGGGAGAAGTGTGAAGGGCTTTGGGGGCAGCATTCTCTAGACCATGAAGGGCAACACAGAGGGCAGAAAGTGAGCGCAGTTTGGGAGTGGCTCCGCTGCATCCTCCATCCAGCGGCCCATTCTTTGCCTGTCCCCGTCTCTCCTCCCACCTCACCTTTTTCTTCCTTAGCAGCAGGCCTTTGTGTATGTGTCCACCGCCTGCCCTCACTTTCTATTTTAATGCCTCATGTTTCTGTCCCTGTCTTCCCAGTTCCCTCTTTTTGATGGTAGGAAAGAGGGTGGAGACACAGTTGAAATAAGGCAAGGCAAGTGCTGCCAAGTCACCATGACCCGGAGGGGAAAGGCTTTCTGAATGTGCAAGACGAGCAGGACATATTTATTTTACAACAGTTGAAACTAACGGCCGAGCCTTTGGGAGCATAAGCAGGAGGTACTGCAGGAGCAGTTCTGCGACAGGACATGGTACTAGAGTCAGGGAGCCATGTGGTGAGCAGCCCCAGCCTGGTCACCACCCAGATGCGCTGCCTGGGAATAGCTTCCCTGGGCACACCATGCACTCCCAGGGTTAACAGTGCCAGTGTCTCGTGGTTGTAGGCATGAAGCACAGCCCACAATCCATTCGGGGCCATTCCTTTGGAACTCTAAAAGTCATCACACATATAATACACCTTGCAGGTTGCATTCCTGAATCTTCTAAGAGACATTGTCATAGACTTTGTAGGACTATTTAATGTTTCTATTCAGGAGAAGGACCTGGACAATAAGATCTTTAAGACATTTTGTAACACAAGTTCTTTCATGGAAAATAAAATCTTTCTTTCTTATCTGATGTGTAGATAGTTATATAAATCAGAGCCAGACAGATGCTGGAGGCTTTGCAGGATATTTGGTCTCTGACCCAACATAAATACAAACTTGGTGGGGATATATATATATATATATATATATATATATATATATATATATATATATTAGGGAAGTTCACACTTGCCTTCTGGTGACTGGAGCTCAATCTGCTGAGATAAACTGACAATGGACCAATGAACAGAATAAAATGTATACTAATTTATTTGACATTTGTTATTTGGCATGGGAGCCTTCAGATCGAAGACCAAAGGCCTGGGGTGAATTGTCCACTGCAGTGCTCAGGTTCAGTGAAGCAGGAGCAGCCCTGTAAAATGTGATCGGTCCGAAAGGGCCCATGCTAGAGGAGACAGGAGGAGAACCCAGTAAAGCTGTGTGCACAGATTCCTGTTGGGCTTCCAGGTCACCGTGTCTTTTTCTGGAGATGGAGCAAGATGTATCTGGGATGAAGGTCTCAACTTTTTTATGGCCAACTGTTACACAGAAAGATGTGGGGTAAGCTTAACACAGTGATTTTGCATTTTATGGCTGACTCTGGGATAAAGAGGCTCTGTTCTGGTTTTTATGATCCACTTTGGAAAAGAGGAATTCTTATTTTTTGGCCTTCCTTATGGGAGAATAAGGGGTGAGAGACAGAGGGCAAAAGAAAGTCAGAGAGGTCTTCTCTCTGCAGTATCATTTTTCTGGGCCACACCAAAACCAGTAGGCATGGCTGTGTGCCAGTGGCCCGTGGACCATGGCTTGTCAGACCCTGCACCATCGATTTTTCTGTAACAGATATATTTAGAACTAGGAAAGTCTATATTATTCAGTCATGATTTCCAAATTAAACTTTCATATAGCTGCGGGCTGTTCAATGACAAATTGTGATTCTGTTTTTGGTGTTTGTTTAATCAGGGGGCATGGGATTCCAGATATTGTGTAGCTTTTTTTGTTTTTGCTTTGCAATAGCAGCAAGCAGTTTACTTATAAAACTTTTGTGTACGTTGAATTTTAGGGTCTATAAATGAATGCAATTATAAAATGTGTTGGTCTTAGAGGAAATAACTCCTCTATTTTCTGCATAAATTACATGAGTAATAGAATTGAACTTCTATGCATACAAACAGCGCAGTTTCAAATTGAATTTATTGCAATTAAAATAGTACTTATTTTACCTCCCCTTCTTCCTCTCCCCTTCCCTCCATCTGTCTTTGTCTGTCTCCCCTCCCTCCCTCCCTCCCATCCTCCCTCCCTCCCTTCCTTCCTTCCTTCCTTTTTACCTACCTACCTACCTATCTACCTGCCTGCCTGCCTTTCAATACCGGGACGAACTCAAGACTTTGCACTTGCCAGGCAGGCATTTGTGCTGCTTAGCTGTCTCCTTGACCCTTATCTCCTGTTTCTTTTTTTGTGTGTGAGAGGTATGAGAGGTAGGAGGGGTTTTTTTGTTTGTTTGTTTTTGTTTTTTTTTTTAGTTTTCTGAGACAGGGTCAAGCTCAGCTTAAACCCCTTATGTAGCCCAGGCTGGCCATGAGCTCATGGTGATCCTCCTGCCTCAGCCCCGAGCGGTGGGAGTTACAGGTATGAGCCGCTATGCCTGGTATCATCCTTAGTATTTCTAAGACTTATGACCTTGGTAAAAATAATGTTTAATAAGGAATCTACAATGTGTAACTTCTCAGTAAATTATTAAAAGAACTGACATTCCTACTGTATAATATCAACACGAATGATATAAAATATGCCTTGATGCTTAATGTGGGTAGACCTTGCCCTAGCACATAGAAGAGCAAGAAATAAGAGACTTCAATAAATGTATACGTTTCTACTCTGTGCTGTTGTAGGTTCATTATTGTGCTTTCCTGGTTTTCAGAAGCTTGAAATTATACAGTCATGGTAGGAAAGTAAAGATGCATTTGAAGGAAATGCCCTGTTTCAAGTTTTGGGAGTAAGTTCGTTGTAGTCAATATTTACAAGGGAATAGATTTAATACAGGACTCATATTTTTTAGGATTATTTTATAATGTTCACCCAAAAAGTCAAATGCAAAGGAACACAAAAGATCTGTCCATATAATAGAGACCTAAAGAATCCAGCTGAGGGCCTGGATTTCACGGCAGTGTTCTGCACAAGCCCAGCTGAAGACATAGAGTGCCTGGCAATGTCCTTCATGATGAGTTTAACTGGAGGCCAGGAGCCCAGGACAGTGTCTCCTCCAAGTCTCTTTAATGGGTCTGCACTGGGAGGGCTCAAAGGTCAGTGGTGGAAGCTAGAAAGGCTGCACCAGTATGATGGAGGATCGGTGCCAGCAGGCTGAGGAATCTGCACTGGAGCCAGGAAGCAACGCTCAGGGTAAGGACCAGAACTCTCCTAAAGACAACCGCAGCCATCCTCACTGACGTGGAGGACTCAAGTTCCTCCAATGATGACAACCACGGAGTTCATACCAGGAAAACCGGAATGACAGGCTTTTCCAGGAGAATCAACAGTACCATCTGCCCCTCCGGTTCTGCTTTTCTGCTGTTGGCCACAATCCTCAGGGGAGCCTTCCACACCCAGCACCATGCTGACTCAGCTCCACTGGGTGCGGCAAGTTGATCAGTAGTTTATACACCACAGACTAGGTTTGAAGAATTTGCATCTTACAAGCTTATCTCAGTTTTCTCTTCTCTGCCAGACATAATGGTCCTGTTTGCATTTTATATCAGAACTTGCTCTCTCTTGTACCTAATGTGCAGTCCCTTGAGAACAGCAACTTTCACTTGCTCCAGATGATTTTCAAGTCTACACAACAACAATTTGTATATTTCTTTCCTCTAAGATGGTTTGCTAGCTCTCCATACTGTCACTTTTATTTTTTCTTATTCCATCATCATATTCTACAAATGAGATTTGAAGAAGTGGGGCCGTGTAATTTAGGATTGTTTGTCTTTGAAGTTTCTGGCCTAGAATGTCAAAATGTTCATGATTTAAAATGACCTATGTAAGCAGGATGGCTCAGATGATTGTACTGTCTTGTTTCTGCTGGTCTATGGAAAGGAGCAGTTAAAGCTTAAGGTGTTTTGTTTTTGTCTTTTTGAGGCAGGGTCTCACTATGCAGTTCAGGCTGGCCTTGGGCTCACTTTTGTAGCCCAGGCTGGTCTCGAACTCGCATCAATCTTCCTGCCTCAGCCTCCCTAGTGCTGGGATTACCAGCGTGCACCACCATGCCCGGCTTTACAGGGAAGGATCCCTTCTTTTTTTCTTTTTTTTTTTTTTTGTTTTCGTCGGACCAGGGTTTGAACTCACAACCTTGCACTTGCCATGCAGGCACTTGTGCCACGAAGCTATCTCCCCAGCCCCAAGGTTTTTTGTTTTTTTTTTTTTAACTTTTTCTATTTTTTTTAAAGAATTTTTTATTTTATTTTATTTTTTTCTTGTTTCAGAACTTTTGTTTGTTTATTTATTTATTTTTATGGCCGGTTCAGCCTGCCGTGAGGGCAGGGCTGGCACAGCATGTGGTGCTGGGCATCAAACTGCGGTCCCTGCAGCCGCCCAAGCTTTCCTAAGCAGGTGCTTTACACCACTGAGCCATCCTGCCGGGCCCTTTTTCTATTTTTCTTTATTAATTTCTTATATATTTTTTCTTTTTCCAATTTTCCATTCATATAACTTTTTCTATTTTTCTTTATTAATTTCTTATATATTTTTTTCTTTTTCCAATTTTCCATTCATATATTGGGTAATCTGAATAATTAGTATAAGACAACACTATGTAATACAACAAACACTGTCAAATTCATATTACTTCATTCAGTGAAATTCTGCATCATTTGTCATTTTTTTCTTTTTCATACTTTTTTTTCTTTTTTTTTTTTCGTATTTTAGGGAAGAGTCTACAAGGTGTTTAGGGTCTCACTACTAGATGATACTCATAGTAGTGATACGCCTGTTTACAGCCTCCCAAGAGCTAGGATTATAGGTACATGCCGCCACAACCAGTCTCAATTGCTGTTTCAGTGCACTCCTGGGGTGGGGGTGGGGGATGAACCGGCCCCTGTGCCTGCTTGTAGGCACTTTAATCCACTCAGCTATTTGGCCAGCCCCCTTTTCATTTATTTATTTAATTTTATATTATATTATATTATATTATATTATATTATATTATATTATGGCCTGCTCAACTTGCCCCGAAGCTGGGGCTGACACAACACGTGGTCGAATCACAGTCCCTTGCAGTTGCCTAAGCTTGCCTAAGCAGGCGATGTAGACCACTGAGCCTTTGTATTCTTTTTAAATAATTATAAATAAATAAATAGATAGATAGATAGATAGATAGATAGATAGATGATAGATTGATAGATAGATAGATAGATAGATAGATAGATAGATAGATAGATAGATAAATAGCGGCCTGCCCATCCCGACGTTGTGCCGGGACTTGGCTTCCTCATCTCCCATTTGTTTTCCACGTCTGGTTCTCGGTGTCCCGTAGAGGATTCCTCTTGCAGAGCCCACATCTTCCCTGTGTTGTCTTTCCCAGACAAAGACACCGACCGTGTTCTGCTCCTGGCAGAGCCTGCTGTGGTTGCCTACGGCCCTGGGAAATGCAGACACAGAGGCCTCTGTGAAGCCCTCAAGTGTCCCTTGCCCCTGATCCTGGGCTTCTCTGGCAGCCATGGTTGGTCCTGCGTGCTCTCCGGCCGTACTGTGGCTGGTGTGTGCCTTGCTGGGCCCGCAGCCATTAGGCTCGCGCTCTGCACAGCTGGTTGCTCTTGTCCTAACTTGGGTTTCTGTCGCAGGTCCCCGTGCCCACATTCCTGCTCCTCCACGCAGGGCAGCTCTCCCTCTCCGATGGCGCTGTATAAGAGGGAGCTATGTCCTCTGCACTTTCTGTGCCCCGCAGTGGCGCAGGCCCTGAGTCCACAGCTGCTGCCGCTGCCCTTCTACTTTCCGGGTCTGGCACACTGGTGCGGGTTCATGCACACCCGCGGCTCTTTGTCTCTGGACTAAATTTCTTGCCGCTGTGTGTTCTCTAAGTGATTTATAGAGGTTTATATTTTTTTACTCTCTCATTTCATTAATTTTCTTGTCACTTTTATTATTCTCTGGCTATCTTTAAGACTCATAATCTTTGCAATGAGCAAGTTATAAATTTTAATAATACAGAATTTCTCAAGTATACATTGCATTATTTCTTACTCCTCCCTGCTTTTAAACTTAGCAAGATACTTTCTTTTTAAGGAAAGCCTCACCCTTACCCCTTCTGCCCACACAGAGCTCCTTAGAGGTGGGAATAGTGAAGCCTCTACCCCTGAGGTCCCTGGATGGCTCCCCCAACCCCATTACCCCGGTGTACTGGCAGTCACAGCACCCTCTGGTGGCTAGATCAGCAGGTGCATTTTCCTTTTAGACTAGCAGTGTCTACAAACCTAGTACTAAATCATTAGAATTCATTAAAAAGTCCAGTATTGACCTAAATATCATTTGTTTTGGTATATAGTTAAATAATTTTTCAAATAGTGACACGTAAGCACTTTCTACTTTTTAAAATCTGATTTCAGAGTAGCTAATACATAATATTAAGCACTGTTTTTTTTTCCTTCCTTTCCCTGCCAGGAAAGGTTCTAAATTTGCAGAATCATCAAAATAAGATGTTTTTAACAACAACAACAAAAAAAAATACTTCACTAATAGTGGAAGGAAATTAAGTTCTTCAAATGAATAATATTCTAATGCGGTCTCATGAACAAAATGAACTAGAACTCATTTTTAATTTGGATGTTGTATAGATCAGGACTTAACATTCAAGTTTCTTAAAGAAAGGAATTTCTAAACTAATTAGAAGAATAATATAGTTATAAACATTTATCTATATACGTTCTAAGTATAGAGAATAGACATGGTTCATTTCAAAAGGATTGAAACAAAACTCTTTGCATATAGGTCTCCAAAATTGTAAGACTTTTCAGTGCTAAATTAACTAAGCAGTTTGTGACAGGAAAAAGTAATAGAAGAGGATGGAAAGATATTTAAATATTTTTTGTACCTCTTTCCTGTAGCCAACCTGGCGATAATGTTTGTAGATGACATTACATTCCACATCATTAATATTGACCCTTAGAGAACTATAGCAGCAGGAAGTTTTGGTTCTGTTTTTGTTTTTGAGACAGGGCCTTACTAGATAGCTCAGGCTAACTTTGAACTCATTATGTAGCTTTGGCTAGCCTTGAGCTCACAATGATCCTCCTGCCTCAGGTTCCTAAATGCTCATATTATAATCATGCACCAATGTGCCCAGCTTCAGCAAATTTTTTTTTTATTATTAATTTTTAAAAACACTTGTATTTATTTGGAACAGGGTCTTGCTACACAGCTTGGACTCATAGTGATCCTCCTGTCTCAGTCTCTCCAGTGCTGGGATTACAGGTGTGCACCACCACACCCAGTTTCAGTGGCCAGCGCAGGGTTCTGGGGCTAGCATGGCATGTGGTACTGGGTGTTGAACTCAGGTCCTTTCACTTGCCAGGCAAATGCTTAGACCGCCAAGCTATCTCCCCAGCCCAGCAGCAGTTATTAATATGTTTTTTGTTTTATTTTTGTGGTACTGGTGTTACAAACAGATGTTTTACCCCTGAGCTATATATCTCCAGCCCTTTTACATTTTATTTTGAGATAGGATCTCATTAAGTTACTCAGATTGGCTTCAAACTTCAAATCTTCCTGTCTGAGCCTTTGAAGTAGCCAGGATTACAGAAGTGTACCACCATACCTGCTTAATTTATCTTTTCAGATACAAGTTTAGCTAATCTTCTTAGTATGTTTAGTTTTTTTTTTTTTTTTCTTTTGTGTGTGTTTTGTTAAAATTCTACTGAAGGTGCATAGGGGGATGTCCATTTAAAACTTGGTGGGTACCACATGCCACACCGGCCCTGCCCCCGGGCACACTGAGCCAACAACCTAGTCTGGGTGTGGTGACATGCACCTATAGTTCCAGAACTGGGAAGCTGAAAACAGGAGGATCACTGTGAGTCTGAGCTATGTAGTAAGACCACACACACACACACACACACACACACACACACACACACAACTCTTGATGAAAGAAATCTTGGCCAGATAGTCAGAATAGATTATATTGCAGCAAAGAATTTAAAACCACCTAGGGGTGCCTCCCAAAACACCCAGGGAAATATGGTGAGGGTGATTTTTTCTGCTCATTTTGCAGTAATGTCCTCCCCTTCCTTCCTTACCCTTCACACTGCAAAACCTGACAAAAAAACAAAAGGGGAAAACCAGGCATGTTTTAGTGGGATAGAAATGAGGGGGACATAGTGAGAAAAATATCAATTTTAGGTGTCAGGATAAACGTCTCCCTCTGTGCAGAAATTAAGTTATTCTCAGGGCTGGTAAGATTATTCTTACAGCCTTCTCCTGTGAACAAGTGTCCCAGTGACTCAGTGCTAGGACAGAATACCCAAGGCCTAAAATGAGGGGAAGAAAGGCTTATTCAGCTCACAGTTAGTGGAGGTTTCAGTCCATACTCAGCTGGCTCCAGGGCACAGTGGCATGGCAGAGGGCAGCCATTCATGGCAGCAGAAAACAGCAAAGAGCAAAGGTAGGAGCAGCAGCTGCAGCAGCTCACCCCTCTCCCCTCTACACATAATGCAGATTACCCACCCCAGGGCGGGTGTAGTGCTTGTACTCATATAATACCAGCATTGGATCATGAATTAATCAAGAACTCTAGGGAAGCCATCCCATGACTGCATGAGGCTTTGGGAGACAGCTGGACACAAACCATAACACCTAGGCATTGATACATTTTTAATACTTTTTATTCTAATCAGAAAGTAGTTTATTTTCCTGAGAGAATGTTTCCACATGATACCCCATGAAGATGCTAAGACATTGTAAAAAAAAAATGTATGGTTTTCTTTACTTTCTTTAGATTCCTTCCTCTGGCGGGGGGGGGGGGGGGGCACAGGCCTCCAAAGTGGACAGATAAATGAAAATCATGAAACTATCTCAGTAGAGAACAAAATGCTATTTAAGTGAAATAACATTTCCTTGCACAAAGCACAACCACCCAGGCTGAGCATGGTGGTTGGGGGCTGTGGGAGAAAGGCGTCACCCCAGTTACTCCATCAGGCTCAGGGCCTGACTGGGAATCCTCTCGAGCCCTCCTTTCTCTGCCCTTTGCCTTCCTTACACTTGATGTTGTGCTGCTGAGCATCTTAGGTCATCAGAGGCTTTCTTAGCAGAATCACAGACAGAGAGTTCCTAGTAACAGCAAGTGGCGGCCAGTAATATCACTGCTGGCCTTGGTGAGGTTGTAAGTACTGTAAGCAGGGCCTGAAGTTGGGTTGACATGATAAGAATATACATAATAAGAAAAACAGAGTATTCATTAGAGGAAGAGGGATTTGCTTTGTGCCTCTGTGCCTCAGAAGAGACCAGCAGTGCCAGTGGGCAGCATGTTGAAAAATCTCTTTTCAGTATGATAATAAGAATGGCAGGTGGGGATTTTTTTTACACCTAGAAATTTACCTGCTTGTGTAATATATAAGTGATGCGTACAGTGGTGGAAACCTCAAGAGACCTGGATGAGACAAGACATAAAGGTCCTCTTAGCCCTCTTCTGCAAGCCTACTTAGCTAGACCTTTGGGCATAGTGTGGTCCACCTGTGTGCCCTCTGAAGTGCAAACACTGGAAGTGTGATGACATCAAGAAGCAAGAACTCTTCAACAGGTGATCAGACCACAAGGGCTCCTTACTCATGAATGGGGCTGGGGCCGTTGTGACAGGCTGCGCTGAGGGGGCCTGCTCCTCTAACCTGTCTGCCTTGTGCCATCTGAAGCCACAGTGTTGTCTCCATGGAAAGGTGCCTACTTGGGCTCCTAGTGATGGAAGCCTAATCTTGGTCTTCTAGCCTTCAACTGTGAAATATAAGCTTTTGTCTTTTATAAGTCAGGTAGACTCAGGTATCATTTTATGGCATAAAATGGGTAGAGACAGCCACAGCCTTCTTGGTGTGTGTGCGTGTGTGTGTGTGTGTGTGTGGTGAGGGTCACACTGTAGAATCTTACTGTTTATTTATTTTGTGGTAACTGAGATTTTTTTTTTTTTTTTTTTTTTTTTTTTTTTTTTTTTTTGTCTTTTTGAGACAGGGTCTCACTATACAGTTCTGCCTGACCTTGAGCTCACTTTTGTAGCCCAGGCTAGTCTTGAACTCACACCGATCCTCCTGCCTCAGCTTCCCAAGTGCTGGGATTACAGGTGTGCGCCACCACACCCGGCCCTGTAACTGAGTATTTAACTCAAAGCTTTCGCACTAAGTTCAACACAGGTCCTTATTTGTTTGTTTGTTTGTTTGTTTGTTTATTTGTCTCTAGCTGAGTTGCTAAGTTGCCCTGGTTGGGATCAAACTTAGGATCCTTCTGCCTCTGTCTACCAGTGCGCAGGAATTACAGGAACATATGCCATGTTCAGCTGAACTTGTTTTTAGTTCAGGTTTTGTTTTTAATGTGTTTGGTACAGGATCTCACTACATAGCTCAAACTAGTAGTGATCCTCCTGCTTTCAGCACCCCCAGCAGGAAGATTGCAGGTATGTGCCACCACGCTCAGTCTCTGTGGCTCAGCGCGCCTCTGGGTGGGGCCAGCACAGCATGTGAAGCCCAGGATCAAACCCTAGTCCCTGCACTTGCCTGAGCCAGTACTTGCTCTGCTATGCTATCACACCAACCGTTATTTCTGAATTTATTGTTGAAATATCCCTAGGTCATAGCGCACATCTGCTGGTCTGCCTTAGCCACTTGTGTGGCTGCATATTGTTCAAGAAGATTGGAGAAGCCACTGTGCTGAGGGTCAACTCATCCTTCCTGAGAGCCTAGGCAAGCAGGGCTTGACTGGAGCGTGTCCTCAGAGTTCATTTGGTTGGTGCAAGTGACTATAGTGGTCTTGATATTACATGAAATCTTAGAGTGTTCTTTGTACTGTGCAAGCAGTGGGCAGGAAGAATGCCCTAGACAGTATCCTGACATCCCAGAGCATTCCCCTTGCCTTCTAAGTCTTGGGCCAGCTGCAGAGGCAGCCGTCTTACAAGGCTCTTCCCACCCCCTTATCGAGGCTCCCTTCTTCCCAGCCACGAGGCTGCCATAGGGAACACATCTTACCATAGAAATAACACTCTGGGTGGGGGTTGCCTGCTTAGGTTGCAACACCTGTGGCGACACTTGCCGAATCTTTTTGCTTCCTTTAATCTGGGAGCCCACAGGCTGCGTTACCCTCAGCATGCTGTCTGGCTGGGTAGAGAGCACCTGTCACCTCAGCTTAGCCCCAGCTCCTCATCTGTATTTGCTGGCTCACCATGGAGATAGACCTCTTGCTGTGCATCTTACCTGGTCAGAGCCCTGGTCTGGGCCCATTCTCTGTAGCTGGCTGTCTCTTGCAGTTGAGAGAATCATCACAGATTGCTTCATCAAAATGAATTTATCTGCACTGAGCTTGGTGTACCATAAGTGAGCAAAAGTATGTATTTTTAAGCCTGAAGTTCTCAGGTAGAAATGTGATTAATTTCAAATCATTTTTATGCATTTAACTTATATTCTCTTTCCAGGCTACTTTAACTTTCAGTGTCTGAAGTGTTATAGGAGGCTGGGGAATAGTTCAGTGGTCTAAATGCCTGCCTGGCAAGCGCAAGAACCTACATTCGGCACTGCATGCAGTGCTGGTACTGGGACCTGGGGCACACCGTGCCACCCTGAGACAGAATTCCGTGCTGGGGAGGCTGAGACAGGAAGATCACTATGAGTCTGAGCTGAGTAGTAAGTGAAAGTTTTTTAAAAAGTGTTATAGGAAAAAGTTTGATATAAAAGAAGAAATAACTCAAAGAATGTAGACTTGGTTTTGCCACCAAAAGGATTTAGCATGTTGGTAGGGGCTGAGAGCAGAGTGCCCAGTGGAAATGCCTGGCCTTGCTGCACCTTTCCACCAGGAAGCACTGCGTGGGAGGTCAGATCTTGTGGGAAAGAGGCCTTGAGGCCGGCCGTAGGATGCACTTCCCTTCTCTTCTCCTCCTCTTCTTCCCTTCTTCCTGGCTTTGGCTTCTGCCAGCACCCACACAGGGTGGTTTGATGTGGTGCTAGGCCTTGCTTGGGGTATGGCTACCTCATCCCTGCGGCCTTATTCTGAATGGTGGACGCTAATAGAAGTTCCTTTGAGGGCGTGAGTCAGTGCTGACCTTTCTCTCAAGGAAGTATATACACTGAGCTCCACAAGTGTCAGTACACAAAGACTTGGATTGGGAGTACCAAACAGTCACATTCTCTGAGTCCTGTCCCCCTTCTCCCACAAGAGAAACCTACCCATGCAGGAGAGGCAGTGTGAGTTCACTTCCAGGTACAAGTTAGTCAGTGGGGAGGGTTGGCCTGTTAGTCAGGGAGCACAGGGCACTACAGAGGCTCCTGGGATAAGAAATGGCCTTAATATAATCCCAGTGGGGCTGTGGGCATGAGGTGACACCAGCTCAGCATGTGCCTGAACACAGTTTACCTCATGGTCAGTGTCTGATGCTGAGGCTGAGGTTAGTCACACTGCTGGGCTGATTTAAAGGGAAGCAGAGTCCTGACCCGGCCAGGTACTCAGTTCTTTATGCCTTTGATGAAGGAATTCATTCAAGACATTCCAGTGGGCATGCACAAGTACAGGTAGAATTTACAGTAAAGTAGATATGTAGGGAGTTGCTTCTTCAAGGGAGAAGGTGGGCAGGGCTGCAAAGACATCTGCCGAAGTGTAAGCTTAGATACCTTTTGGTGCACACGTTCTGCTACTTACTGACGTTTTACTTAGAAATGACTTTTAAATTGTAAAGTGTCTTCTATCCTTTCAGATGGTCAGTGTTTCCTCAGGGGCTTTCATCATGTAATAAAATTGCAAAAGATAGTTTTTTAGTTTAAACTAGGCCCCAGCCCAAGCCAAAAAGGTCTTTAAAGAACATTTCCTTTACTGACACCGTTGGGCAGCCCACTATAGCAGCCAGGAACGCTGTGGGCCTTGTTCTGGTGATAGACAGCCAACTGGCCAGGTAGCAGAAGGGCTATGCATAGAGTGTCATTGGATATCATTATGCTCTAGGTCGGAAGCCTCATAAAGGTTTGCAAATGTATAATGCATTGAAGTGCTTATCTTTTTATGTAACTGGCCAGTGTGCTATTTTGGATCACCCCTTCTTTGTCCTTCAGGCCTGGTAATGGTCTAACCCTCTACCTAACAAAAAGGAATTTTCCATTTCAAACATTTTAAAACTTTAAGTTTTTAAGAGAGAGAAATTAAAGTGTTTATAGTTCAGCCACAGACAGTAGAAGTGGACCAGGCTGATGGATGTGATGAACAAGAGAAAGGCTGCGTGGCCACAATAAAACTGAAACCAATTTTTTTTTTTTTTTTAAAGAAAAGAGATAAACTAGGAAAACCCAACCAGCTTATGTCAAAGAAAATCTGTTTTCCTTAATATGTAATGACTTAAAAATCAGTAAAAGAACCACTAGCCTAATTGAAAAATCATCATCCAGGAATGAAGAATAGGCCATTCAGGGAAAGGGAAATGCCAGTATCAATTAAACATAACAAGGTAGTCTCACTTAGGATAAGAAAAAAAATAATTAAAACTCTAACGAAATATCAGAATGTCACAATTAAGTTTAATAGCACTCCCTGTTGACATTAGAAGAGGAAAAACCTACCCTTGGACTGTTGTTGGAGCATGTTTATAAGCCTCCAGCAATCTCGGAAGATTATGCAAGTGACAAATACCAGCCCTCATGGGCCCACCTCTCGCAAATCTCCCATCCAACAGATGTGTGTGTGTGTGTGTGTGTGTGTGTGTGTGTGTGTGTAAAGTGAAATATAAATATAAATGAGGGTATGCCTTGCCTGGTTGATGGAGCCACAGAAGATTAGAAAAGAAATGTCCATTAAAAAAAAACACAGCTAAATGTGTGTTCAGACCTCAGCATTCCTCTTCTCTCTTAGGTCCCTATCCCCTGTCAACCAGGATAACATTACAGTCTCAGAGGAGAGGATGCTCAGATGTGCACCTGGAGCTTGACTGCCAAGCAGAGCCTCCAGGGCTGGGGGCTCTCAAGCCTGACTGTGTTAGAACCAGAGCGTGTGGCTCCGGAGCCAGTGTTTTGTGTGGTTCCAAGGCGGGGTGGGAGCTGCTGAGTGAGCCCAATCTTATAGTCATAGAAATAGAATTAGATTGCTCATTACCCTCAGGACCTTAGGTTACAAGGGCAGGGTAGACTAGACCAGGGCCCAGACTGTGGCCAGGCCTGTGTTCCAGTGGGCACACTGAACGTCAGCTGTTGCCCTCTACAGGGCTGTTGTTCTGGTCTCAGAGTCTCTACTCTTGACCTTCTTCCCAAGGACACCACATGGGTGGAGAGGTTGCTGCACCTACCTGCCTGCCCGCAATACCCTGTGTTTAAAAATGTAAATTAAACAAATGCACACTTGGTATTAGGAGCTTGGCTGTCTTCACAGGACATCAGCGTTTATTAATATTATAAGTGCTAGTTCATTATCTTTCAAATGAAAATGATTACAGGTCCTGATACTTCCCCAGTCAATTTGTGTGGCAAGGCAGTACTTGGAGATATTTCTCAGTTCCCTGTTCAGCACTGCTCTCCAGAAACTGAGCCTTGACCTTCTGGGCCCTTTGTCATGCAGAAGGACTGTGAACAAAAGAGGCTTCTTTCACCTGTCCAGGGTCCCAGGCCCCACACTGGGTTTTGCTAGCCCCTGACAGCCTGGAAAGCCTTTATCCTCTGATATGTAGTAAGCAGCTGACACCTCCTAGGAATCTTTAAAATTGTTCTCTAAAGAAACCATTCTGCCTGAAGTGCCTATTTTTAGACTTTACAAAGCCCACGTCAAATTTGTGCTGCCTTTCTCTCTCTCCTCTAAGCCTGCTGCTGTGTGAAAGGTAACAGGCCCTTTTGTCCTCAAAGTTCAGCCCTGTCCGCTTAGCTCTGCACCTGCGCCACAGCCCTGGAGTGCTCTGGTGATTGTTTCTTCTCCCATTGTGACCCAAACCAAAACCACAGGCAGTAACCTTTATACCAGAATAGTTGAAATAATACAGAGGGGGAAGGAAATATTTTCTCAACAATGATGCTACAATGAAAGAAACCTGGAGGAATGTGGAAAGACTTGGTTTGCTCTGGGCATGCGTCAGCTGCTCAATTGAACTGATTTAAGTTGTAGACTGTACGAGTTTTGAGTGAGATCATCTGATGGGTCCTAATGTAAGAAGTTGGCAGTTTTCAAGTTCAGTGGCCTAAAACACGACTACATGCTGATCTAGGGTCTGGGCCACCTCCCTGGCACCTGGTGCAGTTTCCACGTGGCCAGCGGGTTGTCTCTTTCCTTTCTATGTGTCCACAGGTAGTACCTAGTTACAGCTGGGTGACTTTAAAGGCACTGTGGTAGGACCAGAGTGTGGTGGAGACAGCTGAGCACCCCCAGAGCACCTGGACAGTTTCTCATGGCCCTACGTGTCCCACCTTTCTTCCAGGCCTTGGGTCATCCCGTCCTCCACTTGGGGGTCATACAACAAAATCAAAGTACCTTTTATTTCATATTTATTCTGTTAAATTAATAGTTAATAATTCCTGTTATTAAACTTAATGAGAAATAATCCTATGGATTTCTTTTTTAAAAAATCAGCATTCCAATAAAACCAAAACAACTATACCTTTAGGCAATTTTTTTTTTAAATTAATTTTCAGGGGTGGGGGTGTGAAAAGAAGCCTGAAACTTTTTGAGCACTGACATGATGCTCCAAGTGGACAGCTCTACACCTCAGTTCACAGGACAAGTGACAGTCAAAACAGGGGCACTAATGACAGTTGTGTAAAATGACCTTTGGGCAATGTGCATGAGATGTGCAGGAAATGTACAGGAATTCTGTGGTTAGAGTTGAGTTCCTTCCCTAAGATTTCCCTAAGATAACTCACTGTACACATGCAGATATCCCAAAAAGTGAAAAAGTCTGAAATCCAAAATACTTCCTGTCCACAGGATTTCAGATAAGGATTACATTTCAGAAGAATTAGAAAGGGTACACAGCAAGATATTAACATTAATTTGAGTAGTAGGAGTGAGTACTCTTGTTCATTATTTCTAAATTTTCTCCAAGAAATATATTGCTTGGTGCTAATAAATATGCAAAGAAAAATGTGCTTGTCTGAGCGCACAGAGCCCATCCTAAGGAAATAGTGAAGAATATCATATCCTTATATGTGGAGACAGAAACGAAGAGAGACAATGACAGTGAGACAAAGGGAGAGAGAGACAGACTGTGACAGAGAGAGAGAGAGAGAGACAGAGATAGAGACTGAGGGAGAAAGAGAACCGAAGAACCAAAGAATCAGCTGTAAGGGTGAAGCACTGAGAAAGCTGAAACAACCTATCTTAGTTTAATTATGATATGTTTATAATAGAAGGGCAATAAATCCATTAAATGATACTGCAGATAAATAATAATGTGGAAATATTTTGTAACATTGAGTAAGAAAGTAAGTTGCATATTGGTTTGTATAATTTAATCGTATTTTTTTGAGAAATGCATAATACTGTAACATAAAAGAAGAAGCTCTTAATTAGTATTAATGTATGAATGTATCAACAGTATTGCCTCAGGGATGGAGGCTCATGATAATTTTTTCTTTTCCCTTAATTACATACACACACACAAACTCCATCACACATACATACACCATTCTTACACCATTTCCCTATGAAGAATGTATGAGATGCCATACTTGATCTTAGCTAAAGGTCCAAGAAGCATATGAAGTCTGTATTGCTTTTGTAATAGCTAGAAAGCTTTTAGTTTTAAATACAAAGTTTTATAGTGGGAATCTATAATTTCTAACAAGTGCTGACCTTTTACCCCCTTATATGAATCCTAGTGGAAGGCATTGAACAGAGCTTATAAGGCCGCAGTGATTTTTGAATGGACCACTGATAATTGCAATGCTGGAAATGTAGAATGTTGTTTGTGTGAATGAAGCGTCGTTGCCTGCATGTTTTGTAGCGTATTTGGGTTTCTGTAGAGAAACAAGTCATGTTGCTTGCTTCAGTAGCCTGATCCTTATAATGGGGAGCTCAGAGTTGTGTTACAGTGAGTGGAGTTCTAAACACAGGGGCCTGACCGTAGGGGCTGCTATTTCAGCATTCAGAAGCTGCTTCTATTTTTTTGTAGCTAAGTTCCCTAGACTGAGGCTATCTGAAGGGTGGCTCCAATATAATTAAGTTACTAAAAAAAGCTAACCCTATTCTGTAGCTGTTTCAAATGTTATTGATGAGATAGGCTCACATTAGCTATAGCTTGGTATGTAGCCCAAAGGCTAAGTTGTACATAGTGATGACTATAGAACATTAAAACTAGAATGGACAATAGAAGGCAAGCCCTGACAGGGCCTTCTATCTGGACATCCTATTGCCACCGTACTAGTTAGCAGGAGCCTGATTCTGAATGATGACATCACATTGGAGTTGGTTTTTCGAGCTTGCATTCCTAAATACATTAGCCTGAATCATAAAATGACAGGATACAGAGCTGTCACCCTAAACCGTGGGCATTGTGAACACAAGAGATTAAGTCCATTGTTAACTATCATAAACCTTTTGTTGGCTTGGGGGCATTATTGACTGCCTATAGAATACACAGCACATTTCATAGCAAGAGGAAAATGTGGCAGGGAGGTTTCTTACGATATGTTTGTTGGCTTTGAAAAGGTTAAAACAAAGAGGGTAGTAAGTTCTTAGGGCTCCTGGTTCTTGAATTATCCAGCTTAGTGATTCATGTTAGCCCTTTGACAGTTTGCCATTCACTCTAGGGGCTTTTCCTGGACTGCCAACAGCCTTTTCAGTGTGCTTATGCTTCGTTTGTCTCCTGTCTGCCAAACACAGCACCATTGCTTTCTGCTGGGTGGTTGGTGGTGATGGAAATCATGGGAGCTAGAAGTCGGCAGCATCCATTCATGTTGAAAGACCCTGAGCTGTTCCCTGTCCAGGGAGCGCTGGGCTTCCAGGAATTTATCCTCATGTGCTAAACTGCACTCATCCTGGTCCGTGAACATGGACCACAGATTTCCGAGGGTTTATTAAATGTAAAGGATCTTTCAAATGCATAAGTGTTTTTAATTTGCCTGCTGGTACTCTGTGATTGTTGTAAACAACTCAAGTTAGATATTGTCGTGTTCTACTATAGTACCGCCCCAGGTGAGCCCTTGAGTATACACTGGGGATATTTGCAAAGGTGTTTAAAGCATAGCAGCTAAGGAGAAAGCAAGGCCAGTACAGGGTTCCTGTGCATGGGGTCAGAGGTGGGGGCTGTAAGTCTCAGCACAAGCTATTTTGCAGACGAGTTGTTTCTTAGCCCTGTTTTCTCTGTGGCAGTGAGCACACGATGGGAAGGTGCTAAGAGCTACCAACTGAGTCTTCCTAGGGTAAAATTAAAGGAAATAGAAATGATTTTCTAGCGTTACAAATAATATACTGGGACAGTGGCAGTAAGAGACAGGTACTTTTATGCATTGTGACATTCTGATAATGCATCTCTCACCCCACAGCACTGTTTTGCTGTGTAATCTGACATGCTTCTGCTGCATGGGGAAACGTTCACAATTGTAGCACAACCAATCGCCTGTCCATACAAGTCACACTTACTCTCTTCCCCCTAGAATTTTCTTAGAAATAACTAGCTCAATTTAAGAGGCCATCTCAGTAGATAGCCCCTAAATATGAGTTTTCTCCTTTTACCATGGCCTTCTCATCCCCCTGTAATTGTGCCCTCCCCACCAGCCTCAGAGCCTTCTGGGCCAATCGTGTTGACTGAGGATGGGTGGAAATTCGAAGATTGCACTAAACATCATCTGATTGGGAGATCTCTGTTTCTGACCTGATTTCCAGCCCACTTTCTACTCCAGTTGTACAGAACAATTTACTGGAGCCCACTCTGGTTGGTTCTCCCTCCTCTCCCATTTCCCAGGCCTGCAGCAAGCAGGTCTCTTCGCTGCCGAAGTTGCCTGTTTCATGTTTTTCAACAGTGCTGGCTCTTGGAGACAGCTGGCTCTCGGCTTCTTGTTTCTCCATGTGTGTTGGGAATTTCATCCACAGATGATGCAAGGTCTGCAGGAAAGAATAAAGGCTGGAAAGAAGATCTAGTAGGAAGGAATAACTGGTGAAGCAAGGATTCCACAGGCTACTTGTTGGAGGGAGTGCTTGGGCAGTGGAGGCTTCATAACTGCAATTCACAAAAGCCACCACCAGATGGTGATAGTGGCTGCTTGGCCCAGGCAGTACTGGGGCCTCCCCTGCCTTTGGAAAGTCGCTTTATCAGCTTGGCCCTGCATGGGTAGCCCATCAGCTTGTTCTTATGAAAGAGGTATATTATTAGCAAGCTGTGAATTCCCACTATAAGAAATAAATGCTTTTAAAAAGGAAGCATTAAAGAAAAAGATCCTTTAGCTCAATTAAATGTCAGTTCTTTTCCACACTTTTTTTGGCTCATAAAAAGTCAGCCTGTCTGTGAAATGAAAATTTACATAAAATTTCAAAGACGCCTACATCATATTGGGCTATAGCATGATGTCCCTGGCAGTCTTTGGGCACAAGGGGTCATGGGATCTGCCTCTTAGACTGTTTTATGTACTTCTGATTTCAAAAAGTGACCTCCCTCACCTGTTGGAGAAATTGGTAAAGGGGAAATAGAAGAAGCATCTTCTGCTGGTTGATACACATTGGCTATTTATTGATCTGTTGGTGCTAGGATTGAGCCTAAGGCCTTGCTAGGCACATGCACACTCTGGAAATGTGCTCTGCCACTGAGCTCGTTCAGTTCTTAAACTCAGGAAATAGGGAGGGAGTAACTGTGGTGGCCAGAGAACAATACTGTTTTAGAGCTACAGTCTTCTGAAAAGGGAGTAGGTGTAGAAGGGCCTAAGCCGTACTGCTTGCAGGATATTGGTTTACAGAGCACCCTTGACCTCCTAGACTGCTCAGGTTAGGGCATGGAGGAGGTCTCAGGGCTCCATTTCGGCAGATGAGGAAGCCCCGCAGGACGGATAGTAACTTCCTTCATGTCCCCAAACTAGCAAGTTGGTGGAGACTGAATCCAAAGCTAGATGGGTAAGAATTTTAAGCCCATTCTTTATTTAGGGCAATAATAGAAAAATGCTTTTAATGAGAGCATCCAGAGGGGATCCTTTATTCCAGTGAATGTTCTTCCTTCTATCTTTGGCATAAATAAGCACATGGGAAACATGTACTTGAGGGGGTTCTGGGTAGTGTGGCTAGGGTGTCACCCAGGGTCCACACGCTTCTTGCTGTAAGCTGGCAGCTGACTTTTTCCCTGCTGTTCTGCTGTGGGGGCGGTGTAGTGGGACTGTGGCTCAGATTGTTTTCTGCATGTCTCTTGAATCCACAAAGTCCCTCCTGTAGTCTGGCTGGGCTGCCTCTGATGAGCTGTTTGTCACTCTCTTCCCCACATTTGAATTTGTTCTTGATTTGAGAGAGGCAGGCGTCAGGGGCAGCCTGCAGTCCAAGCAGGCGTCAGCACGGTCTGCCCCAGGCAGCTTGAGGTACCAGAGTGGGCGGCAGCTCAGGCCCTACCTGGGCAGCGGCTGCCACAGAGCCCGCCCCTCCAGGCTCCTCCCTCCGCCTGCTCCTGGCTGTTGATCACCTGTCCCAGAACAGGCAAGACCAGGATTTCTCTTCCGCTATTGCTGTTGTTACGGGAAACAGACGACTGCCTGCATTTAGGCCAGGCTGCCTCGCTCACTCCTGTGTGCTGGAGGTCTTCCTGCTGGGAATCTGGTAAGTGCCCGCAAAGGTTGTGTTTTCTTTCTTACTTGGTGTGTGCCAGCAGTACAGGGTGAACGTTCTGTTGTTGTGGCTTTAGGTTCTAAAATCTGAATGGGGCAGAATTTAGGGGAGTCTTTGAACTTGCTTTTAAAAAAAGTCCATCAAACATTTTCTGCATGCTTTAAAGCTCAAAAGATATACAATGAAAATGATAAATTAATTATTCATATGCTTCGTGTCGCCTTATTTGAAACCTTTTCAGGGTAATGCACTAAAGTTACTGTACAGCTAGCGCTGTGGTGCCCCCTCCCCCACCCCCTATGAATAATCACTGCGTTTGTCATCACCGTGTTCCTAAAAATGTCAAAAATAGACACAGTGAAGAGATCTGTCACATAGAGTTCAGAAATGTGGTACAACACCTCAGGTGAAATAAGGACACATCTTTTTATTTTATTTTATTTTATTTACTTTTAAGCCTCCGTTATGTATTTCATCCAATTTGAAGCATAGCTGGTCGACTCATCCGGGTTACCAGGGGACAGGGGCACCTCCGGAATGTCTCTCGGCTTAGCCTCCCAGGATGCACGTACGCCTTCCTCACCATGCTTTACCTTTACAGGAAATACTTGGCAGATTCTCATGCCTCCTAACTCCAGTTTTCATGTGTGCTCACACAGATTTAGTCATTTTGCTCTTATATGGATAGATTCTAAGTTAGGAACTTTTAAAAATGGAAAATGATATACTTGATAGCTGCATCACTACCCATTATCTTTTCTCATAGTCCTTGGTCTCTCAACATGTAAAATTTTATTGCCTTTAAGAGAACATAAGAACTGCCACTTATATTTTCTTTACTGTTGAGTTAAAGATGACTCATTATGTCATTAAGGGATAATTAATTTCCTGGAATAAACTCCCTTTGATGATAATCTCAGTAGCAGAAATAGTGTGTTCTTCCTTTTATACTTATTTTCTTTTTAACTTCAGTCACAGTCATGTTTTATGGCAAATATATAATTTGAGGAACACTGAATTATGCAATACTGGATGGAATACCAGGGCATTGCTTCCAGCTTGGGCAGGATTTCATGGACAGTGAGAAACACTCAGACTGCCAGAGCTTGCGTAGATTTCATTCATTGTTGGAGGAGGAGGAGGAGGTGGAGAGGAGCTACTTGAAGTATGTCAGAAATTTTCGAAGCCATGGCTATTTATAACACGTGAAATTGAACTTCAGGTTCCCTTTCCTTGATGGTGACCTCTGGTTTGGCTTGAAAATTGTGTGCTATTGTGCTGAATGTCTAGAGCAGTGGTTCTTAACCTTTCTAATGCGTGACCCCACAATACAGTTCCTCATGTTGTAGTGACCCCAAACCAAAAAATAATTTTGGTAGCTACTTCAAAACTATAATTTTGCTAGAGTTATGATTTGGAATGGCTTTAGGTGACCCCTTTGTTTTGGTCTCGACCCACAGGTTGAGAACCGGTGGTCTAGAGACATGTCAAAATGTCAAGCTTTTTGTTTGTGACTCAAAATTGTACAGCCTAGAACATCACCTTAAAAGGAGCTGTTTCAGGGCCAGTGAGATAGTTCGGTGGTCTAAAGCGCCTGCTTAGGCAAGCTTAGGCAACTGCAGGGACCGTGGCTCAATCCCTGGTACCACATGCTGCACCAGCCCTACCCTTAGGGCAGGCTGAGCCCGCCATAATATAAATAAATAAATGGAGCTATTTCTACTGAGAATAGAAAATTGATGAGAGAAACTTTGTGAAACTTACCTATTTATAATTCCTTGCCTATAAACTGCTTTGCATGTGAAGCAATAGTTATACCTCATATAGGAAGAACAAAAAATATGCCAGAGAGAATTAAGTGCAGCTGTGGAAGAAAACAATGTGTCCCCACCACATGCCCTCATTTCCTGTGCTCTGTCTTGTCTTTCCTGTGCCCTTCTCCCAGAAAGGCCCAAAGGTATGCTTGACAGCCACATCTTTTCAGTGTGTGAACTCTTGCCGCTTGCCCAGAGGCCTGAGCACCTGATTAGTGATCTTGAATGCAAATAGTTCTAGGTCTCGATTTCAACACTGAGCATAGTTAGGACAGCACAGGTTGAACTCCACAGTCCTCCTCTCCTGGGATTTGTTCCCTGCCAGCCACCTGTCTACCTGCGGGAACTGGGCATAGCCATTTCTCTGTTTGTACATCCTTTCCCTTGGTGCCTCATCAAGCAGACGAGATGGAACCAGAGATACATACACAGCAGAAGACAGCAGCTGCATAGCAGTGCACATAGCAGAGACCTCCAGGTGGCTTGGGGGTCCCTGAAGTCCATAGCCCTTGTGGCATGCCTGCTCCAGGGAGGCCTGCGACCTTGCATGCCTGCTAGCTGGTGGTGGTGGGTAACTAATGTCTCCCAGCTGCAGATAGTAATTGCCTGGGTGTATTTTGGTCTCCTTGGCACCTGCTAGCTTTACCTTTTACTAGGACACTCATTGGTGCCCATCCATAATGAAGACCTGGCTGGATAGCCTGGGGGCCTGTAGGGTGGGTGGAGCCAGCCTTCTAGTCTAGCCTAAATATGTGGTCATGGTGATTTCTATGAGTCCACAGGATGCCTATAAAAAGATGAGAAATAGATTTCATAGCCCCCAAAATTAGAAATGTCCTTTTGTATGATTGTTAAGGAACAGTTTTAAATATAGTTGTTAAGAAGTCAGACTGTACAACCTGCCATTTCTCAGATTTCTTTTGAGAACTTAAGCACCCTGTCTAACATATTAGAAGGTAACTGCTTATCCGCACAGGCAAGATAAGCATAGTAGTGTATAAGAAAGCTCGGCAGGCTAGCCTAAAATATTTGTTATATACCTTCATCCTAGTTGTATTTTCCTCTTCTTTGATCCTTTTTTTTTTTTTTTTGTAAGAGTTTGGGGACCGTTTCAGTTCCCGAAACCAGAGTGACCCCTGGACAGTGTGGTCCTCCAGGCTGGGTATGGGTGGGTCGGGGTCACCCAGTGGTCCTGAGTTGTCTGTTTGGGCTCCTTTCCCAGACCAAGTTCTGCCTCAGGCTTGGCTGGTTTGGCTGCTGACTATAGGATCATATGGTTATTTTAGAATTGTGGGGTAGATCAGAGAAAGAATGATTTCTGGCTTGAACTCTTTGTTCCCGAGAAGTCTACTTATGCATTACATTTATTGCTTTAAAAAGCACCAATTCATAATAGTTGAGAGGGAGCACTGATGTTTCTTTTGTGTTTTGGGGAGCAAATGCTAGTGTACATAATGCAATAAAAGGCTTTTTATAGTCATCCAATCCGTATCAAAATCTTATGTTTAGAAGTGTCAAGAATGGCTTATAGGCAGGAGCCCTCAGGCAGTGGTACCTCTGCTTCGCACCCCCAGTGATTACACCTGGAGATGTTTTTGGTTGTCAGTTTGGAGGTGGGAGGCAGACAGCCCTGCTGCTGACATCTACAGGGGAGAAGCCTGGAGGCTGCCCCACGTCCTGAAATACTCAGGCTGGTGCCCACCACCCACCCAGGTACCCAGTCCAAAATGTCATGTGGAGCGCGAGAAACTGTTTAAGGGATATGCACAGTAGGAAATCCTATGAGAGATTTATAATCTCTTAGTAGCCTATCCTTAAGAGAAAGGCTTTTTTTTTTTTTTTTTTTTTTCTTCTGAGACTCAGTTGAATTACTGAATTAGTGGAACCCATGAATTATACAGGTTTGGGGTAATACAATATCTCAAGTTCAAATTGTTGACAAAGAGCCTCATTTTAGCATAGCTAAATAATTAGGTAACATGGTGTAGGTGGTGTAGGTAGTTATTTGATTGTTTCTTCAGGTGCTAGAAATAGAGTCCTGTGCCTTGGATATGCTAGGACCTACTTGGTGTGGTGACCCCTCCCACCCACCCAGCCCCCAGCCCCCAGCCCCCAGCCCCCAGCTCCCAGCTCCCAGCTCCTAGCTCCTTAGGAGTTTCCTAGCTTCCAGGCCTGTAGAAAGCTACCTTTGCCTGTGGAGCGAAGAAGCTCCCCAGGTGCAGCAAGGCACTCCCACCTCTGCATGGGGACCCTCTGTGGCCTGGTCTGGGCTAACTTTCTCTTCCTGATGATGGCATAGGAAGGGTAAATGCCTGCTTTCTAGTCTCAATGGCTGGGTGAGGATGAAATGAGAAGGAATTATAGAAAGACAGAGAGTTCTCAGCCTAATCTGCTACCTTTTCTCTAGATTTAAAGAAGCTAGCCTGGAAAGATTCTTTTTTAAATCTGCTTTGACATGGTTGTTCCCTTGTTTCAGTTCTTAGGGGAATTTTGCTTGTTTAATTAATTCACTTTCAGTTAATCATGTACTCAGTATGACACCTTTTATTGTCTTTCCTGTCTTGCTCTTTGAAATCTTCAAGGTTAATATTTTATGCATTTACTTCTTGACTCCTTAATTAAGTTGAGCTAACTTTGGGAATGATATGGCTAATGTACTTTTGTGTCACACTAGTTCCTGGAAAAGTATTTGGTAAGATTTATTCATTTGACTTATGACACACAAGCGTGGTGTGGTTGAGCCCATATAATAGTTAAACTTACTTGTCTTCATGCAGGACTCAGCTTTTATATGGAGTAAACCACTGCATAGGTAAGGCTGTCAAGTGCCCTTTTGGTGGTTCCTGTGGTGAGCTGGTTCTCAGTGATGTTTCCTCTAACATTTCTACTCTCTGGCTTAAGATGGCTCTCCTGTGGCTGTAGAAAGTATGCTGTGCCCTTATTCATGGACACTTGGCTTGTCCCCAGGCTTGTCTGGTGTCTTGCAATAAATACTCTTGGGCATATGTCATTTTGTATTTTTGGTTAGGTATTCCAGAAGATGTAAACAAATTCCTCCTCTCTTGTTTTAAAGACCTGTAGGCCCTCAAGCTCTGACTTGCTCTTCAATCTACCACTCTAGGGCAGCTCTGCTGATCTGTTTTTTTTGTTGTTGTTGTTTGTTTTGTTTTTGTTTTTCTTGCTTCAGGTTGTAAAAACTAGAAAGAAGCCTTAGAGATGGGATCATCTTTCCTTTGTAGAGAAAGACTGGAAGCCCAGGAAATGACAGGAGAGTCACCAGCTCAGGTCTTCTGTCCCCAAGAGATATGTTTTGTTTGTTTTGTTTTGTTTTCTGTTAAACTTTCTTCCTTCCCTCTGCCTGTCTTGGCCAGGCTATCCTCTAGAGAAGTACTGCTCAAAGTGTGATCCATGTACTGGTAGTGTCACCTGGGGACTTGCTAGACAGACAGGACACAGGATGGCAGGTCCTGTCCCCATGGATAGTGAATTGGATCCCACTGTTTAGCTGGATTCCCAGTGATTCATATGCATAGCCAAGTTCGAGGAATCCAGGTCTAGAGTGGATGCAGCAGGGATTCATGTCAGGGGTGGTGCTGCCTCCTTTGCAATAAATGGATTCCCCTCTTTGTCCTGACGCACCCCTCCAATTCACTTGTCCCTGTCCCTGACCCTCCTTGAGCTTTCAGAGTTGATCTCTTTGGTTGTGGGCCTTGATTAGGTGGTGTGCCTTCCATTTTTGCTTCATACACTCAATATAACATTCAGCCTGCTCAGACGGTCTTCGATATATCATACCTCTCTAATCTGACAAGTGCCTTAGTTTTCTGTGTTTCATGGTTCCTTGTGTATTTACAGTCAGCACTCCATAGCTAGAGGTTCCACCTCCAAAGATTCAGCCTCTTGCAGATTCAGCCAACTTCTGATTGAAAATACACCTGAAAAAAATTGCATCTGTCAAACACATACAGACTTCTCTCTGTGTCATCATTCCTTAAGTAGTATAATCATCAACTATTTATGTATCACATTGTATCAGGTACTAAAGTGATGTGGAGATAACTTGTGCACATCCTTCTGTATAGTTTAAACTATCCGCAAATACTACACCACTTATAAAGGGAATTTGCACAGCTCCATGATGAGATGGGGGGGCTTGTGCTAAGCTAGTTCCTCTTTAATACTGAGTTATGGTTGTAGTTTACTGGCATTTTCTCATCATGATGCTGAGGACCTTAAAATCTTTGCTGGTCTGTATACCACCTTACAAGCACTGCTGGTTTCATACCTTTGAGTTAATGGTACTTTGAGGTAGGTGTGTATACATGCGTCTGTGAGTATGTGTTGATAATTGATGATATTAAGCATTAATACGTACTTCAGGCTTAATTATAAGTTATTCACAAACTACCTTAGCAGCAAACATGATTCCAAGGAATGAAATTTATTGTTTTAATAAACATTTATTGCTGAATTTCCAGACCCACTTTTGGGGAAGTGTTAGTAATCTAAATCTACATGTCCAATGGTGAGGTTTAGCACACTGTAGGTAAGATTTTAACATAATAACATGTAGTGTTGGAAAATGTATGCTTTTTTAAAGACACATTTTTATACTACAAAACAGATGATATTTTTTCTAAACTATGTTAGCTGCACCAGAATTAGTAAATGTTAAAATAACTATGACTGGCAAAAACATTTTGCAAATTCTTTTTACTTTATATATATATTAAGTGAAATTCTCCACTTGGTAGTTGATCTCTCAGATAAATTGAGTCTCGCCAGACTGTCTGGGAAGATCGGTGAATCAGACCCTAAAACTGTAACATTAAAAAAAATAGCAGCTGTGACCAGGCGTGGTAGCGCATGCCTGTAATCCCAGCACCTGAGCATGAGAGGCAGGAAAATCTACATTAAGCTTGTAGCTTGGGCTGTGAGGTAAGTTCAAGGCCAGCCTGGAAGATGTAGAGGGAGACTCTGGCTCAACATAAATGGCAGCAACCAAAATATTGCAAACTGTGTACTGCGATTTATAAAGGCATAATTAAAAAGCTTCAAAATGTTTAAAGATTTGTTCAAGTTATATCAACATGGTTTAAGTGTGTCCACTTCAGAGCAACTACTCTGAAAAGCCATTGCTATTAGCCACACGAATTGCAAGCTTTAGGAAATGCCTTATAATAGGAAGTCAGCCTGCGTGCCTGCAATCCCTGTACTCTGGTAGGCAAAGGCAAAGCTGTTGCAAGTTTGGGCCCATTCTTGGCAACCTAGTGACTTAGTGAGACCTGTCACAAGATAATTAATAAAAAAGAGTGCTGGGGTAGGGTGTATACTTCAGTGTGAAAGCCTTGGGTCCAATCCTCAAGCTTTAAGAATTCTTTTTCAACCTTTTGAGTTAAAAGTGTCTTGCTGAGCTGGGCGTAGTGGCGCACGCCTATAATCCCAGCACTTGGGAGGCTGAGACAGGCGGATCAGTGCAAGTTCAAGACCAGCCTGGGCTACAAAAGTGAGCTCAAGGTCAGCCTGAACTGCATAATGAGACCCTGTCTCAAAAAGACAAAATAATTAATTAATTAATTAAAAAATAAAAGTGTTTTGCTGATATTATTAACTAGGTTTGTCATGGCTTCCACCTTTACTTGGTAGGCAAATAGCTGATGTGATTCATTTATTTCTGGTATATTTGTTTTGCTTATGGTATATATGTGGAGGCTTGGTTATATGGATTATAAAACCAGATAAAATAAGCCTACCTCCCCAGCTGGCTCACAGTCTAATAGAAATTAGGGGTTTCACCTGAGCACTGCAGCTAACTGCACCTGGGCACGTCTACTGACATGGGGCACAGGCCTTATTTGGGTCCATGAATGTTTTTCTTGTTTGTCTTGTCTTGTGGTGGCTTAGACTCAGCCTTTGCACCAATCTACAGCCCTCAACCTTTTTATTTTTTTATTTTGGGACAGTGTCTTAGTAAGTTCCTAGATTGCCTTGGCTGGGCTGAAATATGTGATTGTCTTGCTTCAGGCTTCCAAAGAGTTGAGGTACAGGTGTGCACCGCCATACTCAAATGCCATGATTGTTATTCTTGTCACTTTATAGGTATTTGTCACTTTGCGACTGGCTACTATGGTGTTGTAGATCAATTGGATATGTTTCTGAGCTTTAGTCAGACTTTGTAAAATTAAGTTCAGTTAGAGGTTCCATAATTTCCATGGCATCAAAATGTTTTGTAAATGTTGTACATCTTCCCATGTAGGGTCACCTATGTAATAGTTAGAAAGCAAGACAGTGCTATGACCCACACTAGAGAAAAGGTCAAGTGACTCATAGGTAAAGGGAAGCTTTCCAACTCTGAAATTCAATGAAGCAAAATGAAAAAAAGAAAAATATAAGGTAGGAAAAAGAGTAACTCACATCATACCACTAATCAGGTAGAAAACATTTCAAATGCAAATATCCAGCATACTGAGAACATTCCTTATAGGAAGAGTTAAACTTAGTGAATAAATGAACCACTGTGTATTCATTTTGTCTATAACCACAAGATCTTTAAGTCTACCAAGGACAGTGAGCAGTTATAGGATCAATATTCTTTCTAGTATGACCTATCTGTTTGATTTCTTACTGTTTCAGTCATTAGTCTTTTTCATTCCTAATGAGCTGACATAGTTCCGTGGTTACCAGCCAGCTGGTCCTGGGAAGTGGTGGGCCAGTGGCAGTAGGCATGTTAAAGTCCAGCAACGCCCCCCTCCCTCTCCCAGCAGTCTTGTGATCACCAGCAGCAGAAGAAACAACAGCGATGAAAGGAAGGTAAATACAGTCACCTGGCGCAAGTGTTTACCCTCTCTCAAACTTCAGGAAGTTATATTTAGGTGAAATGTTTTTGGTAAAAATATTTGAATGTTTGTTTTGTAATCATAAGTAGTGTGGTCTGTTTTAACAAGAGGGTTATTGGAGAACAGGAGGAAAGGAAGAGACAGGGAGAAAGGAAAAGGGAGAGACAGGAAGGAAGGGAAGCTGCTGATACAGGTCTTGCAGATGCATCCACAGGGAAGGGATAGCAAGATGAGGTGATCACATTAATTGGTGTAGAACAAGAATAGAAAACAGGTAGGAAGTAGAGTCTTGAAATTTCAGGTCTATTCATTAGTCATTGGTTGAAGATACAGAGAAATGGTAGGAACCACGAGTGAGAAAGGGGGAAAAAAGGGCCTGTCATGTTTTGGTATTCAAGCAGTCTTCTGCTTGCATTCTGCCACAACCAGGGACCTTCTGGGACATTTCCACCTCTCTGTACCTGGGTTCTTTCTTTTCCTCTGTGCGATGGGCTGTGCTTGGGAATGGTAGGTTTCTCTCTGTTCATGTCTGAAAGAATTCTGCCTACCAGATAAGACCTGTTCAGATGCCAGCATTTCTGTGAAAGCTTCTTTAGTGCCTTTCCTCTTAATGGAAATGAGGCTATTGTTAGAGGAACAAAAGATGCTTCCTTGGACATAGATGGTGAGATCTGTTGAATCCTCCAGCTTGAGCATGGCTGGATTTAGCTCACTAGGAAGTCTGTTTGAAGATTACACCACCGTCCCCAGTCCAATGCAACCAGCTGATGATGTTAGTGGAGCCGTGTTTGCACTGAGACCCTACCTCCTATGTACAGGTGCAAGCCCTTGGAGGCCAGGTCACTGCCCAAGAGCAACAAGTTCATCATTGCTAACACTTAGGTGGTTTATGGATGATGTTCTGGCAATGTAGTTTAAGATACATGAGAAAGAATATTTACAGAAAAGGAAGGGAAAGGTAAAGACCAGCGGTGCTATAGAAGTGGCAGGTGACAGAGTTACGGGCCAAGCCTGGAGGGAATAAGCACGTGGGTATTTGGGGGGCTCAGTGCTATAGTGCTTCTCAGCCTCACTTGGCAAATAGTCCCACAGTAACATGCAGATGAGAGCCACTGCATTCCTCCATGGGCATCTCCCAGGGCATCATGGTACACCATCGACAGAACTGAGGGCAGTGTGGAATGAGCCTAAGGCACTGGGTCCCCCCACCATCCTATACGTAAGCCTCTTGGTATGTCTCTCTCCCTCGTTGTAGTTTGCATTGAGAAAACACTTAGCCCTGCCATTATTTATCATCTCTTTACACTTTAGCATGCACTTGTTTGCTACGAATGGAAATGGTTAGAAATAGTTCCACCAAGTCTGACTGTTCCAAACAGGTAATTTCTTAACCATACAAATAGTTAACTATCACCACATGGAAAACAGTATTCCATTTAATTTTTGCAAATAGACATCTGAGTGCTATGTAGTACAGAAAATAGGAGCCAACCAAATACACAGCTACAAGGTTTTTCTGGAAAACTGCAAGCAGTGCTTAGCTACAGCCAGCGCAGGCCTTGGCTCTGTCTATCTGACTCGTAGTTCTAGAGTCCGGGTTTATTTCCTGCAGAATTGGTTAAAGCAGATAGAATAGAAGTGGGGGCATGTCGAGAGTCCTATTTCTAGGACATCGGAACTTTATCCAGGTACTTGGGTCACCAGTCTTATGCAGAAAAATCCAGTAGGTGCTAGGAGACTTGATAGCCTAGAACTCCTAAGCCTCATCCCACCTTGTTGACATTTCTGTGACTGGGTAGTTTCAACATCCCCGTCCATCTCTGAATGATGGTTTGGGGTGCAGTCCCCACCCATGAGTGGCCTCTGGACTTTCACATGTGCAGTGATGTCTGTTGTCCTGCTAGTTGATAAGGCTCTACAGTGTTTAGTACAGCCCAGCCTTTTGTTGTTTTCTGTTTATTTTGTTCACATAAGATGGAATCCTACCTGTCCTTCCAAAAAGGATAAGCTAAAGGTAAGGGATGTATTGTGTCCTTACTGGTTTTGGAAATCCTGGGGAATACTACATAGTTCCGGCCACCAGAGTTCCTGTTGTAGTGAAGATTTAATGGTAATATTTTACTACTGGGTTTCCCTGGGACAAAGTAATCAAGAACAAAGTTTAAAAAAAAAAAAAAGAAAATTAAATGTAGAAGATACTAAAATTTTCCATTGGGTTCTACTTAAAAACTTCTGATGAGCAGCCTAAATAAAAATATTTCTTTTAAGTTTCCGTTAATCAACAAATAAGTTGATGTTTACATATGAGTTACAATTTCTAAAGTGTGTTCCCTCAAGAATTTGAGCCTCTTCCTCAGCCTATTAAGATAGTGTCTAAAACTGGAAGTGTGAATCCAAATTCTCCATACTAAAAAAATAATTTGGAATTAGTAGAGCATAAATGAATGTGATTTTAGGGTCAGGGATATAGCTGAGTGGCATAGCACCTGCCTGGAAAGTGTGGAATCGTGTGTCCAGTTACTAGTCCCACAAAAATGAAACAGTGAGTGACCAATTTCATGTAAGTGCTATTTTCAAGTGCCCCAGGCCAGGCTGGGACCTTTAAGTTTCAGAAATCCCCTGTCATGAAGATTTAAGGAAATAAGAGCAGCTTTGCTTCTGGCCTTGGTTTTGTTTTACTTTTTTAAGACTCATGGATTGATTGATTGATTGATTGATTGATTGATTGAGCATGAGGTCTTGCTAGGCAACTTCTGCTTATAGTGATCCTCTTGTCTCAGCCTTCCCAGCACTGTGATTACAGGTGTGCGCCACTACACCCAGTCTCAGTGACCAGCTCAGCATGCCCAGTGGCAGGGCCACCATGGCATGTGGTACCAGGGATTGAACCCAGGCCCATACACTTGCCAGGCTGGTGCCTAGACTGCTGCGCTATCTCCCTGGCCCTGGCCTTAGTTTTCGAATTAGGTAAGGGCCTCCTGCTCCATGCTGGAACTTGGAAAACCCTCTTGGTCCCTGCAGCATCTATTTTTGAGAGTTGTCCCCTGAAGCCATCACATGGAGGTGTCTGCCTGCAGTATGTTCAGAGCTGAGAAAAGCAGTGGGTTTTAAATGATTGGTTGTGACTGCCTGAGAATTAGGTCTCAAGGGGTTCTGCAAGTGCCTCACATGGATTATTCTATACTCGTGTACTCAAAGTAGTGAGCTTCATGATGAAGTTTATCCAAGGTCCTAGGACAGGCTGGGCTTTGAAACACTGCCCTGTCTATAGGTGGAAGCTTCAAGATTCAGCTACAGCAGATTAAAGCACTCACAAGTAGGTGTAGGGGTCCAGGGTTTGATCCCTGGGCCTGCTGTGCCAGCCCCACCCCCGGGGCACACTGAGATGACAGTTGAGACTGGAAATGGTGGCACACGCCTGTAATCCCAGCTCTTGGCAGGCTGTAAACAGGTGGATCACTGCAAGTCCAACTAGTAGTAAGATCCTGTAGATTCTTCCCTTAAAAAAAAAAAGACTGAGCTAAATGGCTGTTGACTGTAAGATTGCTTCTGGTGGTGGTTATATTTCTGGTTTTAAACCTATAAATGAAGCCAATCACTTTTTCCAAAATGTCAAATTCAGTGTAAAAAACTAATAGTATGGTGGGAGGATGATACATCTTTGCTTAGACTTAACTTGGACCTACGCGGTGTAGGTTGCACCTACTGCCTTTGCCATTGGCCCACTCATCCCTTCTTCCGAGAAGGAATGAGTACTGACAAGTACGTTAGTTCCACTGCTTCCCTGACTATGGCTCTTGCAGTTTAGTTTTCTTTCTTATTCTTTATAAAAATTCTAACTTTATAGAACGTATTACCCAGAAAGAGAAACTGCCTTTAGTATGACAGAAGATGAAAATTAAAAGAATGGAATATGCATCATAATAATTTAGAAAGCTAAGTGGAAAATAAAAGTAGGGAGGAGGAGTTAACAGATAAAAATAAGAGATAAAATTAAAAGCTTAAAGGTTAAATCCAACAGTTGGTTATTTGAAAGGTCGAACAAGCTTCTGTCACTCTATGTGGTGGATTGACAATGGGTGCTCAGCTTGTAACTCCCAGGTGATCTGAACTAGTGTGGTGCTGGGTGTGGGAGGCCCCCTGAGGATTGTTCCCAGCAGCATAAGAGGCAGAACTTGAGAAGAAGAGAGGCTATTAACGAAGCTGTTGGAAAGCTATTGGGAGCTGTTGGTTTTGTTGGACAAGGACCTTCTCATGCTGGCTCTCTTGATAAGCTCAGCTTTTGTAATCACTGAAGGAGTTTGGGACCTGGTTGTTACTGAGAATGGCTATGGCTCACTGTGGGAGCTCTGGTCCTCAACTTAAGCATCACTTCCTGGCTCTGGAGGGGAAGAGGGTACACTGTTCTTGGAGAAGCTTGTCACATTGGCTTTCCTGATGGGAACTCAGCTTTCTTCTGTCTTGGAGGAGCTTGGGACCTCCCTGCTGCTAAGACTGGCTGTGGTACTTTTGAGGGAGCTCTGGTTCTTACTTGGTGTCTCTTCCTGGCTCCAGCTCAGATCCCATAGCCTGCTCACACAGATCCTTCATCCCTCTGGCACAGACTTTCTAGCTTCCACCACTGACCTTTGGGCCTTCACAGTGCGGAGCTGTGAAACAGGACTGCATAAGACATTGCCCTGGGCTCCAGACTTGCAGTTGGATCCTGGAAGGCATTGTTATGAGCTCTGGGTCTTCAGCTGAACTCATGCAGGACAGTACTGTGGGACCCAGGTCCTCAGCTGGAGTTTTTGTTCTTTAGTATGTGGGCGAATTTCCTGTACTCTTTTTATGTAACTCTCTGGGTGACTTACAATTCTGTAAATTATGTGTCCTGTATGGTTCCTCTTGGAAAACCCTGAATCATGACAGCGTGAGGAAAAGAGAAATCAGAAATGGAAAAAAGGAGTGAACAAGGGGATGAAGTGATAGACTTTATAGGAAAATGCTATGCACAACTCCAAGCAACACGTTTGAAAACAGTGGGCTCTTTTTTGTTTGTTTTTGCTATTTTGTCTTTATAGCTGACTCAGCCCACCCTGGGGGCTGGGTTGGTGCAGCATGTGGTGCTGAGGATCAAACCTTAGTCCCTGGGCACTTGCTTAAGTATGCCTAAGCAGGAGTTTTAGACCTCTGAGCTATCTTGCCAGCCTCTGGGCTCATTTCTTAGTAAAATATAAATTATTAAAATCAATTTTTAAAACATGAATTTGAATACACTAATTACTGTGAAAGAGATTAAGAAAGGTGATTGAAAGATATGGTTGAAAAAGGCTTCTGAATTCCATGCATTTTTAACTGAGTTTTTATCTAACCTTTACCGAACAGAAAATGTCAGGGTTTTTTATACTATTCTAAGATATAGTAAAATGTGGAATGTTTCCCAGTTCACTTTACAGAGTAGCATAATTTAAGCCTGCAAATTTTATAAAAGTGTAGACCTGTATTTTATGCAAGTAAACATAGAAGTTCAAAATAATTCATTCTTTTTTTTTTTATGGCTGGCTCAGCCCACCTTGGGGTAGGGCTGGTGCAGCATGTTGTGCCAGGGATCAAACCCACAGTCCCTGTGGCTGCCTAAGCTTTCCTGAGCAGGCACTTTAGACTGCTAAACCATCTTGCTGGCCCATTCAGAATAATTCATTAACATATAGTCCCTCACTATTTCATAGCTTGACTTTAATGAACTCATTGTTTCACAGGTTTTCAAAAATTTTTCACTTTATCATGGGATTTTGCAGTACCATACAGTATATGGATGTTGTTAAAATTACGTGTTTATGAGTTTAGAAAATGGTTAAGAACTTAGAAGTGTTTCTAAAAGTGTGTGAAAGGTTTGTAAGCATATGAGTAGGGTTTATAAAGCCATAAAGTATATGAATACTAAAATAAACATGACGCTGCTACTTTGCTGATTTTAACTTATCGTGGGGATGTCTGTCATAAGTGAAGGACCACTGTAGATGCTTGAATTAGAAAGCAAATGCACTGTAGGCATTAGCTTTTTCCAGTAAACCTAGAGTGATTAAACATGAGGAACTCATGTCACTATCATCCATTATTGTACTGTCATATTAAAGGGAAAAATAAATAGGACAATAAAGGCTAAAAAACGATTTAGCAGTTGAACAGATGTTCATAATATAATCTGAAACACCAAAATAGTAAAAATAAACATATATATATGTATATATATATATATATATATATATATATATATATATCCCAATGACAGATACTTCACAAAATGTAAAACTCTTACAACTGTTTTAATTAGGAATTGGAAAAGACATAAAAGATTTTTTAACCTTAGAGGCTCAATGAAATGTTTATAAACGGGTCTCTAGAAATAATGTTTCCTCTCTTTCAAAATCAGGCAACTGGAAGTAGAAATTAAATGCTTTTTGCACAGTAGCATTAGAAAATCTGGGGAAGTGAAGATACTGTCCTATATCCTTCTTAGTGAAGGATATTAAATCAATATAGAGGAATGACAATACAGAATACATGAATATATTTATTCCAAAAATTAATGAACATCGCAGTTCCAATTAGAATTGCCATGTTGGCAATGTTTTTTAAATTAGCTAAAATTTTGAAGTTTATACATAAGGAGAAATCCACAGTCCTGTAGAAGAACCAGCATGAATATAAGAAGGAAAACCAGTAATGACAGACTTGACTCACAAATGACTACAACATGTTTCATGATCAAATGATGTATTATTGATGCTAAAGAAAGTTTTCAAAAAAAAAGTTTTCATGATCAAATGATGTATTATTGATACAAGTGTACACAAATAATTCAGTAGAACCAACTAGGTAACCCAAGAGTGAGAGATAGAGCTAATATACACAATAAGATAAAGGTAAGTTCCATGTTGTTAAGAAAAAAATATATTATTTAATATGGCAGAATAATGATTTCTACATTTGGAGTTGGAAGCAGAAAAAATTGCTAAAGAATGTAAGTAATGCAATTCACAGACTACCCATGCAATGTACGAGCAAATCTATGAAAAAAAAGATTCCTCTTTGCTAGTAAAATGCATGTTAAAACAAAGAAACATTGCTTAAAACCCTCCAGGCCTGTAACAACAGAGCAAAGTGACATTCCTTGCTGGTGCGGAGGTAGGGAAAGGGGCAGTCTCACAGCAGGAGAGATGAAAATGAGCATCACAGTGGCTTTATTCGTAGAGCCATGTGCAGTATACATCGGTGATCTATCTTACAGTAGGTCAGCTTGGCTGTGTGGGGAGATAACTCAGTAGAATAAGCACTTGCCTGGAACACGCATATAATCCCTCAGTCTCTAGGAGGCTGAAACAGGAGCACCTCAGGTTTGAGCCTGTTCTAGGCAATTCAGCAGCTTGGACCTATCTTTAGCACTTTTTTTTTTTTTTTTTTTTCGGGTTCAAACTCACAACCTTGCACTTTCCAGGCAGGCACTAAACCTATTTTAAAGAGAGAAAGAAAAAAAAAAAAAAAAAAAAGAGGGTGTAGGTTTATGTGAAAAAGCCCTAAGTTCAGTCTCCAGGTCAGTGAGGCCAGGTATCTCTGTATGCTTTTGTCTTTCTTTTATAAACTGCTAGCTTTTGCATCCTCTTATTCTTTTCTTCCTTTGTGTTATGAATTAGGTGTTTTCCTAAGAATTCTTTGTAAAATAGTAAAGTTTACTGCAGTCATATGACAGATGTTATTCTCATTTGACTTACTACATATATTGCTGAATAGAAGATTTTAGCTTCAAACTTGTGCTTTTCAAAAGTCAAAACATGTTTGTGTAGGTTGTGGTGTTTATATCTGGCACGTGTACAGTGCACCCTCAGTTCCTTTTTATCCCTTGTTTCCCCTTCTCCTCCACCCATCTCTTGATCCTCCTTTGCTGAGGGTAGGTGTAGAACTTAAGGTCTGCACTCTTTGTTTGCAGCTGGGACACATATACCGCATCCTAATTCCTTTGCATCCCCTTCCTTTCCTATCAGTCCCCCTCCCCATCTCGAGCTCCTCCCTATGTGAGAAAGCTCACTCTTCCAGCTTCCTATTGTCTATCTTGTCTTCTTCGTCTTTTTGCCTTAGTCTTTCTTTCTTTTTTAGAACCAGGAATTGAACTAAGGCCCTTGCACTGACCAGGCAAGCACTTATTCTACTGAGCTATTTCCCCAGCCCTCTTCTTTTGCTTTTTATTTACTTTTTGTATTTCTCATATAGGAGAAACTGATTTGTGCGCCTGACTTATTTCACTCACCAGAATGGGCCGTAGGTATGACCAAAGGTTATCTTTCCTTCTGGCAGAGTAGTGGGTGACTTTGAAAACCACTATTGTTTGTTTATTTGTTTGTTTGAGACAGGGTCTCACTATGCAGCTCAAGCTAGTCTTGAACTCGTTATGTAGTCCAGGCTGGCCTTTAACTCACAGTAATCTTCCTGCCACCACTCCTGGCTCTAAAAGCTGTCTTTATAGGGGTTTACCCTATTACCTCTTTTTTTTTTTTTTTGAAAAAAAGATAATAGCATGGAGACAAATCTCTGTAAAATTTTCTGAGTCTGAAAGAGTATTAGAATAAAAAAGAAAAAAAAAAGAAAGAAAAACAATAAACAACAGAGAGTGCGTCAATTACATTTAATAGTGTACTTTAGCATTTTTGTTTTACTTATATTTTTTGAGAGAGTGTATATTTTTGTCATTAGCTTCGTAATATAGGAATAGCCTGCTTTTCATCAAGTATTCCAGTATGTGATATGTGGCATTAGGTTTTCTAACTGACTATTCAGTCAGAATCTTATTTAATCATGACTATTAAGATCCCAGTTTTTCATATGAGACAAAAGACATTGCAAGTCTGCGCAAAATAATTTTTTTTCTGTCTTTAATTGGATTTTGTTCTTATGCTGCCTCCCAGGAAAAGGAGTTATTAAGTCAAGGAATATTAGGATTAAGTACTTTTTGGTCCTTACTAATGAGATCCTTTCCTGCAGCATGACAGCTTATTTCCCATCAGCTTAGAGATACCTTGAGCTCTGGAGAGGAGGGGAGAGCCAGCCTGCCAGCCTGATGTGGAGAACTTGAGAGGGCAAAGCCTCAGAGGAAGGCCGGCTGTAGGGAAGTGTGGGTCATTGTGGGGATTTGCATTTTTATGATTGAGGTTGTGAGCCACAGACCTGGAGATTTGCAAGCAAGGGGAGAGGCTTGCTGTGGTTTACTGCTGCAGGTGAGAGGCCAGTTAGGGCTGTTGCAGTGGGTTGGGTGGGAGAGGATGGTTGTAACATCAGGGTAGTTATGTCAGGGTGGAGAGGAGCAGATGCTTGGGAATTTGTTTGGAGATAGGAGGGCTTTTAGCCTGGTGTTGGGCTGGATGTGAGAAAGAGAAAAGCAGTCAGAGAAATTGTGTCTTCAACAGTCAGCTGGCAAGAGGGCTTAGCTGGTGGACATTGAGGAGGTAGAACCCAAGTTTGGGTTTGGTGCCAGGTGCTTCTCAGAGCTGGAAGTTGAGGTGTGAAGGAAATGAAGGTGCTGCTCAAAGGACAGGCCAGCATCTGGTTCCTTTGGGAAGCATTTGCATTTAGATCATCTTTGTAGCCTAAGGGACTGGAGGGTACCAGTGAGGTTGACCGTGTGTTCAGGATCCAAGATAATGGCCCTAAAAATTGAATATTTCCTAAATTAAGAGCTGCCTGAACAGAAAATTTGGGAAGCCACTGAGTTATCAGATGTTGTAGCATAGGTTCTCTTATGTCCTGAGTCCTCACTGACCTTGAAGGGCTAGGGGCTACAGAGGAAAGGGACTGAAGATACATAATGTGCCAAAGGAGAGTCACCTAGAGAGAAAACATTCTCTCAGGCTTTCACCGAGAGCAAACTGTTCAAGCAATGGCCATGACTCATCCAGATGGCTGACACTGACAACAGTTCTACAAAGCACTGTAGATGGTTCCAGTGTAAATCCTGAGAGGATTCGACTGACCTTGAAAGATATAAAAGTTACACATTTTGCTATGCAGGTCTTGCTTAAAATTGCCCTTAACCACTCAGCAGAAAAGTTTAACCACAAGACATAAAATGTAAAACTAGATTAGAATGCTGAACTGTAAAAGGCTTAAATCAACAGCTTCCAACATTGCCAGTTTTACCAATAACCCACTGAGATTATTCAACATTGGATTATGTATACAACTACTTTCTCTTAGTTCAATGAGAAGAAATTTTGTTGTACCAATAATGATTTGAAAAATTGTAACATCTACACCCTGTACTCTCTATAATAGGAAGACAACAATATGCATTGTATCAAATATTGAAATGTGTGACTAACATGTTTTGAAACTGTCACATTGTTATTTCTTATTAAAAGTAATTTAAAAAATTTAAAAAAATTCTAAAAAAAAAAAAAAGAGCTGCCTGGAAGCTGGCAGGTTGTAAATGTGGCGAGGATATAGATCTTTGGATTGTCGTAGGCTTCGAGCAGAGGCAGTAACACAGGCTTGTTCACTGAATGGCATTTAAAGACTCAGCAGACCACCTCCTATTCTGAGTGGAATCACTTCAAGATGAAAAGTTGCTGGAGACCGACCTAGGGTCCCACCAAATCGTGTGGGCCTCATGTTGCCCCTTTTGCCTCTGTCATTAGAAGAAAAGACTAAAGCCCAGTTAGGAGGTATGCTTTATGACCGTGTGAGGAAATCTGAGGCTCTGTTATTATCAGCAAACCTCGCCTGGATTATGTAACGATTTTTGCCTGTGCCGTGTCATCTTGCTTTGTTCAATTAAATTCCTCCCCCTCCACATGTCCTAGTTTCTCTTCTACTGTAGCTGGCTTGGAGCAAAGCAGAAACTTGGTTTTTTTCCTCCTAAGCATTTAGATTATTTTCCTTTAGACACTCATGCTTCTTAAATAAGTGCTAGTAGTGCATTCTTCACACTTTTTAAATAATTTTTGTTTTATTATATCACAAAATATAAGGGAGAGCCATCTCATAATAAGTCTAGTTAGCCAGAAAGCTGCAATTGGTTGCCATTTGATTTTATTTCCTTGCAGTCCTTTGTGAAATTGGTAGAATGTATGATTTTTTTTTTTAGATGATGCTTTTATTGCTTATGGTGAACATTTATGGTAATTTTTATTTTACTTTTTTTTTTTTTTTTTTTTTTTTTTTTTTTTTTTTTTTTTTTTTTTTTTTTTTTTTTTTTTTTTTTTTTTTTTTTGTATTTTAGGGAAGGGTCTAGAGGACAGGGTTTTCAGGGTCTCACTACTAGATGTTAAGAGCCTCCCAAGAGCTGGAATTACAGGCATGCGTCACCACTCACAGTCTCAGTCGCCATCTGAGAGTGCCCTGGAGGTGGGGCCAGCATTTACATTATTTTTTAAAGCACGATTCTTGAAGGTTGCAGAGAATGGATAAATTCACTAAAATTTCATTCATTCACTAAATTTCACTAAAATATTTTTCCCACTAATTTCACTAAAATTTGTTAAGATTAAAAATATACATAAACTACAAAAATTGAACTAGCTTTGGAATACATATTGTGTATTCAACTTTTATTCTTAAAATGATGCTGTGTTAACTGTTAGTCTCCCTGCTTTTCTCACTCCCTTTACTTATGTTACCTAAAATTTATTTACCTTTCTCAATATGCTTTGCAGTATGTTCCATGCACACACTGATTCAGAGGGGCTCATTGTGGCTCATAAGCAGTAGTGAACACAGTTACTTGGTCATGGGTGCTAGGAGCCATTTGAGCATGTGCATTTCAGTGTATTAATATGGGATTATAGGATCACCATGACTTGTTTTTCCTTTTTAGTTTCATAGCTTGTATTTTTATTAGTACATGTTTGCAGTTTGTCATGAGGAGTTGGTGCACGTACATAATGGACATTTTTTTAAAAAACATTATTTTAAAATTTGGATGAGGGGACCCCCAAAAGAGCTAGGCAAGAATGAGGGCAAGCTTTCCTCTGCTAGACTCCTGGTAGACCTCCTCTGTCATGGGGGTTCTGGACAGGGACAATAAGGACTGCTGTTTCCTCCACTCCCTTTGCTACCTGCGTCTGCCCGTCTTGTGTAACTAACAGGCTAGTACCCTTCTGTTCACCAAATCCAGAGGCTTTTATTGTGTCAGCACCATGCACCTTGTCAGCCTTTCCACGGCTCCTGACCTTGACCTTCTTGGTTCCCTGTCCTCTTCTTCTCTTGCTAACTAACCTCTTCTCTTCCAGTTTGCTTTTTCTCCAAGATGAATTACAGTCCCCTTTGATTTTTTTTCACCTTGGAAATAGAGATAAAGATACATAAGTTGCAGAAGTGTATACATGTAAGCATATGTTTTTTTTCCTAACATCTTATATCTTAGATGTGCTCCTATAGCTTATATATTATAACATGTTTTAAAATACTCCTGAGGACATAAACCTATAGATATCTATAATTTACTTTCTGTGTGATTGAACCTTAAGTTGGCTTACAGCCTTTGATTTACACTTTTGTAATTAACTTCTTAGTCTTTATCCTTGACTTGTCTCTTTATTTCTGTAAGAACAGTTTTGAAATCAAAAGGCCATGCATCAAAGTCCATATCTATAATCTGAGCACTGTGGGAAACGGAGGTAGGAGTATTACTAGCTCAAGTCTGACCTTGGAAATCTAGCAATTTATCAAGATCCTAACTCATTTTGGGGGGAAAACAGGGAGGGGTTGGAAATATAACTGTATCCTGGGCTCAATCCTCAGTACTGAAAAAGGAAAGAGGGAGAAAGGGGTTGTCACAGTCTCATAGGGATCCTAAAGTGTCTCCCAAAAGGCTCAGCATGTTGACGCTTGACTACAGCCTGATGGGCTTTTACGAAATGATTGGACCACGAGGGCTGCAACTTCATCAAGCGGATTAATCCATGGATGGATCACCTTGTGAGGAGATGGAGCTGAACGGGATGAAGTGGGCTCCTGTGCACGGCTTTGAAGGATGCACATCGCTCTCAGCTGTCCCTGGCGTTCCCCTTCTCTGTGCTTTCTGGCTGCCTGAATGTGAGCACCCTTCCTCTACCATACCCTTCTGCCAGGATGTTTCTGCTTATGGCAGGCCTATAAGCAATAAGGCCAGCTGGTGATGACCCTAAACCCCAGAGCCCATGGATCAAAATAAGGCTTCCCTCTCCCCAAGCTATTTTTCTCAGATCTTTCCTCATTAGAAGCTGCCTAATACAGGGATGAGTTCAGATTGTAGGCTCTTCACTTCCTTCTCGCTGATAACTTGTGCCTTAGGCTTTCTTTGTTATTCTATTGCAGTAGACTGTGAGCACGTTTCCTGATTATCAACTTCCTCACTGCTGCTAGGCAGTGACCTTGTAGTCCCCAGCACATGTGGGACATTCTCATTACTTTCATCCACACAGCCTTGATACTCTCTTCCAGATGCTTCTACTTGCTAGGGGAACGTGCTGGGGCTGCTCTCAGTTTATTATAGCTTCCATGAGCCCCTTGATGCTTCTTGGCACTGCCTGGCGTAGCCCAGCTCTGCTCTCTTCTGTAGTCTGCTTGTTCGAGACTTCAGTATTCTTGGCTTGCTCCCTAATACCTTCATTCCCTGCCTATGACTTTGTCTTCTGCTTCTTTGGAGGAACACACACACACACACACACACACACACACACACAAAGCAGCAAGTCTCCATTGGGGAAATACTGTAACTGCCCCTTTCCCTGACTTGATCCTTACTGTCTGTGGCAGCGCTTACCGTTCCTGCCCTGTTGCCTCCGAAGCAGCTCCAAGCCTCTTTTCTGAGCCCTCCAACTCCTTGCCCTGAACTAGGTCCCATCCTTTTAAACTGAGAAGTGGACAGTTCTCAGCTGCTGCCCAGTGGGTAGCGACTACTGATACTGCTAGGAGGCATACCTCCCTCACTCCCTACCCTAACCAAGAATGGCCCAGATGTTAGCATTGTGAGGCTAAGACAAGTTTGACTGATGCTTTATCTCTGTCTCTGTCTCTGTCTCCGTCTCTCCATCTGTCTATATCAGGCATGAACCCAAGTACTTCACACCGAGCTACACTTGCACCATTTATTTGTTCATTCGTTCATTTGTTCACTGATTTAGAAGTACAGTCTCAGCAAGTTTGCTAAGTTGCCCGGGCTGGACTTGAGCCTGCCATCCTCCTACCTCAGTCTCTTAGAGCACTGGGTCTTGTTATATGCCACCATGTCCAGCTCTTTGTCTCTTCACTATAGCCCAAGTACTCATGCTTTTCACTTGGGGATGGTAGGGAGATCAGGCTGCTAGGATGCAGCCCAGCTCTCCTAGTTAGTGAAGTAGTGAGCATTGGATGGGGGCTGGATGTTTACCTTGAATCCACTGTGGTACTGGCTTATTGATTGTGTGCTGCTATGACCACACCCTGCTTTCCTTTTTCCTTATTCCTCAGAGGAATAAGCGCCTGCCTGGCAAGCACAGGGTTCTGAGTTCAGTCCCTGGTACCACACACACATACACACACACACACACACACACACACACACACGAAAGAACAGTTCTCAGCTGCTGCCCAATGGGTAGTGACCACTGATGTTGTCAGACATTCTCAGGATGTTTGACTGAGACTTCTAACATTCCCCACAGGCTCAGCAGAAGCTGATTCTTCAAGACAGGAAGGAGATGCCGATGATGGAGAAGTGGATGCAAACCACTCCTTCAACAAGCTTCAGTACAGTATAGCAGGGACAGTTGGAGTTGCGAAGAACCAGACTTTTTTTCCTTCAAGAATGAGGTTTTGGCCAGGCGTGGTGGCATACACCTGTAATCCCAGCACTCGGGAGGCTGAGGCAGAAGGATCAGTGCGAGTTCGAGACTAGCCTGGGCTACAAAAGTGAGCTCAAGGTCAGCCAGAACTGTATAGTGAGACCCTGTCTCAAAAAGACAAAAAAAAAAAAAAAAAAAAGAATGAGGTTTTTCTATGAATGTTGTCAAGACAAACGCCTCACCGGGCAGGGAGGGGAGCAAGCTTGGTAAAGTGAAGTTTATGCTTATGTGAGAATGGTTCATGATCAGAAATCCAAATTGTGTTTGGTTCTGTATTAATACTTGGGATAGCACAACTGTTAAATTAGCACAGGTTTGCAAGGGTTGCCATGACAGAGGCACACAGCTGGACCCGCACAGTGCCACTTCTGGGGGCCTAGAAGCCTGAGCTCAAGGTCTCAGCAGAGCGGCTCCAGAGGCTGTCCATTTGGACTCTGAGGCGTCTTCTGGTCTCCCTCGCATCTCTCTGTGCACCGACTTGCCCTTTACAAGAACGGTCGCATAGGAGTCATCACCGACCTTATTTTAGCTTAATTATCTCTTTAAAGATTCTATCCCAAATACAGTCCCATGATGAAGTATGGGAGTTAAGCATACAAATTTGGGAACTGAACCCATTGCAGCTAGGTACTGCTTAGTGGAAAGCATTCATGTTTATCTTTAAGGCAACAGGCAACTTGTTTAAAAAAATGTATGTTTTCTTATATAGGTATATTTTCTTATAGTAAACTGTAATTAGTTTTTCAACCTTCCACTAGTAAGTGAATCTGATTCATTATATTTTAGTTTTGCAATACTAGATACAGTAAAAGAAAATGAAATTTCTGCTTTTCAGTGTAATCTGCTTAGTGCTTGTGTGCCCTTAGCTGCTGAAGACTGAAATCCTGGAATATTTCTGTTGTTTTAAGAATGAGACAAACAATAGCAGCACTATCTACCTGTCTCAGTGGGGATGCATTCTCTAGTAACCTGGTACTCACAAGTTCCAATAAATCTTCAGTTGCCCTCCCAGCCACATGGTGCCACTGGCTCCCCCACAAGCTCTCTGTCTTCTGCCACCCTGAGTGTCCCAGGGATTGAGCCCCAGTGGGAACTTGAAGGTCGTTCTCTTAGCTAATCTGCCAAGAAACCTGTGCGAACAAAGGAGCAAACTTCCAAATTGGAGTGAAGGTAGAGCTAGCTTTTGCTACCAGTGGGAACCTTACACCTGCTGCAGTAGGGTGTAGGGCTGCAGAGCTGCAGAGCAAGCTATGCTGTCTTCAAGGCAAAAGAGGAGTTGTACAGTGATGGCTACAAGCCATGGGGAGTGCACAACTTTGTGGGAATTCAGTTAAGGGCTGTCAGGTTGCCAGACTGTACCCTGAAATGAGGCTCCAGGCCCCCAGTATACCAAGTGAGGCTCCTCCAGTGCCTCTGATCACACTGAGGGCACACAGGTGGGAACCAAAAAACTGACATTGTAGATCTGCAGTACAGGGCTGTCTCTTGTGGCACCAGACCCTCCCCTCCCATTCTCTTGTCTTGTACTTAGTATTTTTCTTCCCACCTTTTAATATTTTTCCATTCCAAGAAGAGCTGGAAAGTCATGGAGCCCAGCCTGCTTGGTACAGAGGCCTGCTTTGGGGAACAGGACAGACACTGAGTTGTTTGTGAAGATGAAGGCCTGAGCCCTTCCGGAAAGCTGCCTGCTGCTCAGAAAATGCTTCAGTTTTCAGCAAGTGGGCAGAGCACAGTTATTTGCAAGCCATGTGACTTTGCTTATACCCTGCCCTGTGATAAGGCCTGGCCTTATCCCCTCCGCACAGAGGCGTGTCCCTGGGAAAAGATGCAGTGGGAACAGCAGCAGGTAACTTAACTTTAGGGCACTGGGAGAGGATTCCTGCTAATTATCGAGCTGGGCGGAGTTGCTTAATCCTGAGATAGGGTGGAGCTTGACTCGACTCCCTTTCCCACCAACAAGCACTTGTTCCTAGCTGTCATTGAGGTGAATCATCCATATAAGAGGCATGCTGTAGGCATTCCTGCTCAGTTGTGTTAAAGCTTGCTGGTGAACCACACATATCTGAGGACGTGTGTGGACACTGCTTGAAACACAACGGGCAGGAAACAAAGCAAGGGACTCTGGGATTTTCAGCAACGCTAGCCCTTTCCAGCAGGACCCAAGCTCTGTTCTTTGTGAGTCTTGAAGAAAACTATAGGTAAGACCAAAGATACTATTGTATCTTCATGACACCGATGTATGTCTTTTGGCACAGAGTTTGATTTTATTGCAGTACTTTTTAGAGCAGCAGCGTTACCAGGAATTTTCATTATAAGTGCCTTTTGGTGTTGAGATTAGCAATAGTTGAATATTTTCTTCTTCATTATATATAAAAAAGACTAGTAGACAAACTTGAAAATAGTTGTGATTGGATCTCTGGTTCTCTGTTCTTTGTTTTCTTACCTTTTTGACTGTTTAGGAAAATGTCATTTTCTTCCTCCAATGAAAGCCAAATAGTTTTATCTTTTTGACAATGATGGAAAATGTGGACTCTTATTTTCTATGAATAGAGAGTGTTCTCTGATTTAGAAATCATTGGTTTGAGAAGAAATAATTTGTGTTTTCCTTGTGTTCTGTGTTAGATGTCTATTCTCTGAGTACTTTTTTTGACTGAGAAATTTCTCTGGAGAAGGAAATGCTGGTTGTATTTGTCTTTAAATGAAATATCATCTTAGGTCATGAAATGTTTTGCTAGGAGAATAGTTTGTGGTTTGTGTTTGAATTTTTGTGGATAGTGACAGAAATCTGTCACTTGAGTTTTTATTTTACTTGATTTATACTAAGTGCACTTATTACTGTTGTTGTTTGTAGAACAGAAATGAAAGTCCAAAACATTCAACTGAAATTTTCCCTACAATGTTTGGGATGAACACGTGATTTTGTTTCTTGGTGTTACACTTGACAGTGACTCAAACTGTTAGTTCATGAGCAAGTGTATATCCATGTGTTGCCAAAGCCCGAAATAAACATACACAGGGGCCACACCTTCATATTAATAAGCCAGCTTACTTTCAACAAAGAATTCCTAATAGCAGTACACATTTATTAAGATCCCTGAATTCTGCAGCAGTGGAAATGTTTCAACAACATAAATGTCAAAGCCTATTATCAAGTCTGAGCTATTGTTTAACAAAGCACTTTCACATTGAAAAGTATATTATCTGTATTTACTTGAATTTGATTCTGCCAGTCAAACACACAAAGCAAACAACTATATAAGAGGGACTTTTTAAACGTAAATACAAGGTAAACCGTTTCTCATGGGAATCTGAGTAAGATGATGGTACAGGCATGAAGGAAAAAAGACCCAGGCTTTTTATTTATTTAATTAGAAGGGACAAAAGAAATAAGGAATGGTTATCAGCCATAGATAAGCCTTTTCACTGCTAAATTTCATTAGAATTTAGCTTTTCAATTTAAAAAGGTTTCTGAGCCATGTGTTATAATGGAGTGTGCATTTTAAAGCATGTTAAAGATGTTTGTGTTCTCTTCTTGCTGTGAAATGCCATAGAGTAGGGACACAAAATGAACAAAAAGATGAAAATAAGAGTGGGATTATCTGAATTTTTTCCCATGAAGAATATGAACAGTGTATTCCAAAGTACATTGTGGTTGTGTTTATTGATGATAGGACGTTCAGATAACATCGTGGAGGTAATTGGTGAGACAGAAGGCTTTTCTGATGGAGGGTTGTTTTAGGAGGAGAGAGCTGGTTTCTTTTCTTTTAATTCCAGTACTGTTGATTTCATTAGTTTTTATTTCTTAGGCCTTCTCCTAATGAATAAGACAAAGACATTTCCATCCTCTCCTTAACCTTGGTCAGATCCTTTCCTTGCTGTGCCTGTGGGGCTGAGGCTGTTACAGTATGTGAGCTCCATAGTGAGCCTCCCTGCTATAGGTGGCCCAAAGCAAGCTCACCGAGCTCTTCTCTGGGGTCCCAGAACCTTCAGAGGTCATCCACGTAAGGGGCAAAGGCAGCAACGTGCCTTCCCAATGTGATCACAATCTATTTGGATTATGTACCCAAGGGCTCTGAATTCCTTGCAGGGGAGGGTCACTTGGTGCACCTCCCACAGTAAGTACACGTATAGGACCAGCTTTTCTCAGTACTTAGTGAATAGGTGGGCAGTGGGGAGCAGCAGGCAGCTCCCCGCTGTTCCCACCCACCAGGCAGGAGACTTTGTTTCCTACTCTTCTACAGGGCCTGGAATTTAGATCTTGTGGACCACCCCTTCATCCCCTGTTTTGGTCACCAAAATGGAACACCCACAGTAATCACAGGATCTGGGCAGGTCCTCATGAGCTGTGTATTTTCTCAACTGACACATGTGTGAACCGTTTACCCATCCTGTAGTTGTTCCTGGAGGAAGGTTAAATGTCTGACTCCCGATTGACATACCTCTAAAAAAAAAACACTGACTTTCTTCTAGAAAATGGAAGAATGCTGGGAATCTCTGGAAAAGCACATGACATATCACTTCACAAAAGCAGTTAACAGTGAAACTTCAGACTAAGCAGAAAGGCAGACCTTTGGCAGTCAAGTGGAATCAATGGGTTTAGCAGAAATCAGCCCCGTTTTCTGTGACGTAAGCTGTCTTGCTCACTCTGGGCTTACTCATGTGGCCCGCTGCAGCCAAGAAGATCACGTGTAATTACAAGCCTCCTCCTCTGACCAAGATCAGGGACTGGAACCCTATTACGCTATCAGAAAGCACATGGTCAGGGATTCTTAGGAAAAGGCTGCTCCGTGTCCTGGGGATCTGATCTTCTTCAGAAGCCTTTGACAGTGTGGGATGTGAACTTTCCAACTCCATGAGGAGAGTGGAGGAGTTTATTTTGGCTAGTATCTACCATGCTAAGTAGACAAACTTGAGACTGGAAAGAAAGTCTGACTTCGTTATAGAAAATCAGGCTTTGTGGCAGGCAGGCTTGAAGGCATTGAAAAATATTCCACTTTTTCTTTGTTGTTTTGTTGAGATTTCCAGGGTTGTAATTGGACCTAATGTTACCTAGTGAGTGACATCTGAGCAAGAAATGAGATTTCTCTTTAAAACTGTCCTCCCCGGTGTTATATTTAAGTGACTATGTACTGTAATTCGTTTAATAGGTAGTTTAAATCATTTACTTTGTTCATTGCTTAAAAATAATTTGTTTTATCATTAAAAATATTTGATACATCTCTTGTCATAGGCACTGAAGAATATTATTCCCCCTTCTATGTGTCAGGGCTTTTTGTTGAGCTAACTTTTTTTTTTTTTTTGGTGCTGGAGCTTGAACCCAGGGTCTGCAGCTCAAAGCCAGGGTCTGCATCTTGCTAAGCTGCATGTTCTCTCCCACTGGACTGCACCCTCAGCCCTGAGCTGACGTCTTTTCAGGTTCTTTTTTCAACCCCTTTTTCTCCTTTTTATTTCACTGATATATTTTTAAATGTATACACTTATAGCATTGTAACATTGGCTAAATAAGATTCATCAAAGACAATTAAGATTTAATTCATGATCAATCAGAACAGAAAAGAGATCCTTTGATTTAAATAGCTATTTTTTAAAAACTTCTTTGTATATGTATGAGAAGTCCCCCATCCCAGGCAGAGTGTTTTTCCTCATGTGTGTGTCAGGGCAATGATCTGTGCTTCTGAGGGAAGTACAGAATTTCTAGCTGGAAAGATGATAAAAACTAAAGGATACAGTGGGGGAAGAGCAGAGGGGAGAGAGAATGCACATGGGTGTGTAAAAATGAGCTCGAAAGGATGTAGGGGGTGACAAGGTACAAGTCAGGGCTCTGTCAGCTGTGTAGAACTGAGTCCCCGGAGATGATGCAGTCATCCTTTGCATGACAGTTACCAGTAAAATTTGATTTTGAGTATGACACATGACTGAAAGTTTGTATGACAAAGCCAGCACTGCTTAGCAATAGCCAGTTAAGAGCTACTGCACAGTAAGGCACAGCACAGCCAAGTGGTGGTGCAATCCACGGCCCCTCCCTGAACAGGGAGTCACCTCAGCCTCTCGGTCTGCCCCAAGCAAAGGACTCCCCATGGCCTCCTGTGATTGCCTACTTGTTGGTCATGCCCAAGTCCACAGTTAAGTTGCTTTTTACTGCCCTTGCGTACATTTACATTTGGTTTTGCTTTTTTAAGGAGAAGAAAAAAGTATAGGTTGGCAACAATGTAAAAAGCAATTTGGAAGCTTCAAATTGAGATGCACCGGTAGGGGCTATGGCCTCCTAACCTTAAGGTGAAACTCATTCATTTATTCAATAAATATATATTAGGCTCATGGAGGCCACTCCCCAGTGTAGGTACTGGGGAGACCAGGTGCTTATTAGGGTCTAGGCCAGTGACCTACACAACTCTGTGTGGTCACCTGCCTCTCTACCAGCAGGGAGCTTTAGACTAGTAAGTCTGAATAATCATAATATACTCAGTCCAAAGATAATAATCTACTTAGAGATAATGTTAGGAGCCATAAACAAAGGAAATCAGGGAGGAAATAAAATAACAATTACATGAGTAGGTAAGCTATTATAAGATAGCACTGTTCTGTTTCCTTCTGTACAGTAGGTCTTACAATTGTCCAGCACAGCTGATTTTGATTAGAATGTTAGTTATGAGTGACTCTAGATTAGTGGTAAGAACACTTACTTTTAGAAATACTTTAAAACATTTCCACAGAAAACTGTAAAGTGATGGACCTGGCAGGATAAATGAGCCATTGATCTCAGAACACAATGGAAAGCTATTTCCTAGGAAAGAAAGTTCCCACTCATCAGAAGTTACTCCAATATCAACAAATCAATACTGGGATGTAGGATGCTCCATGTCTGGGGAAAGCCCCAGAACAAAACAATGATTCTGCTGTTTGGGATGTGGCAGTGTAGAGCTGGACAGAGGCAAAGAACTGGACTTGTGCTCTAACACCAAGAGCCAAAGAACTCTTTATCTTCTAGTTTTACCATTTGCTGAATGGGGTTGTATTAGACTAAACGACTTCCAATATCAAACCTTTAATTTGTCTTTTCAAGTCAAATTTATTATAGCAATCTGATAAATTGTTTTCTTGCAACTGTAGCATAAGTGCTGAGGGAAAGAGTGAATGTGAATCCATTGTAGTTCCTGGGACACAGTCTATTCCTTCCTGAATTCCGCATTCAGAACCGCAAGAATAAAGCTGTTATTTCTGAGTTTCTCAAGTGACCATAGCATGAACTTCTGTGTTTTGCTCAAGGAAGAGGATTGTCATTGAAGTCTCAGTAGCTCCCCAAAGGCAGGCTCCGGGGCTAGAGTCCAGGGGTGGTCCTGTCTGTCAGCTCTCAGACACCAGTCCATCATTTGATAGCAGCCAGTCCACAAAATGGAGTCAAGTTATTTGAGTAGCAGAGCTCAAAAACACACTGGGCCTGTTTTACTCTGGAATGTATGCCATTCGTTACATTGCTAACCCCAAGAAAACGAGGCAGCTCCTCCTCTGTTTTATGAAAGGAGCAGCTATAATCTGTTTGTCAGCATCTTCAGCGAGCAATGTCCCATTTCCTTGAAGATACTTCCCTTAGGGCCAGCAGCTGCCTCTGCGCCAGCACCAGTGTCCCTGATCTGTGTCTGCCCTTTTTCATGTTGTTCATCTTGTACCTCTGTGTACTTTACTAATGTCTTTGTATTGTTCACTGCGTGTCCTCTTTGGCTAGAAAGTAAACTTCACAAGGATGAGGGTTTTTCTGTCTCCTTCCCTGATTTTTGGGTACCTCAAATAGTGATGCCCGATATACATGTAGTGAACACCCAAGGAGTGTGAAGTGAAAGGAGAAATGAGGGAAGGGATCTCCACGTAGCCTTCCTGCAGATGCTCATGGAAACTTCGTGGGTCTGTGGGAGGGAGACAGTGATTTTCAGAGCTGTCCATAGTGTGCTGGAGGTGAGCTGCCTCTGTTCTTCTCACCCAACGCTGTGCATTAATATAACTGTATTGACTGGGGGCCCTTGCTACTTGGGGGTCAAAGTCAATTAGGCTTCCCTACGTGCTTTTATAAAGGCAAGAATTGCCTCCATTACAGAGAGAGGTCTGTCTGCACGTCAGTGGCTTTGTGCTGCTCCTTCAAGCCATCCATTGACATGCTAGGTGCTTTCCCCATAGTAGATATTTTTCTGTGTAACTGCCATTCTGGTTTTGTGTCCACATGTCGTTATATGTTCTGCTGTGCTTTTACTTAGCTTTAATCCTTTATTAATTGACTCTTCTTCAAACTCCCTAAGAGCAGATTATCCTTTATGTTCAGTCTTTCTTCTGTTGTTTCAGTCATGACATCAGGAGGAAAAAAAAGAAATTTTAAATGAGGATAGTGTATGTCTAGCCAGTTGACTCTTATTCTTGCAGTACTTTTAAAGTAATGCAAATAACCATAGTCCAGAATATGGAATGTATGTATTTCATGGTGTAAGCAGTAGTATTTTCCAGTTTCTACCAACCCTGAGTTTTACTCCTCCTACATCATCCTGATGGCCTCCATGCCCAAATACCTAACTTGCCCTAGGCCCATCACTGGGTCATGTGAAACAAGTCCTCACTGAAGGCCCAGTGTGTTTCTGGAGTGTGGTACAAGTAGCCAAGACATAGCTGTGCTTGCAAGGAGCTTTCAGACTAACCAGAATGGGATGTATAAGTAAACTATTGCTAATGCCGGTAAACTTCTACTGCCAGGAGTGGGGCTTGGGAGCCAGGATGTCCTCACAGAGGAAGCAAGCAAATCATTAAGGTCATAGGTAGGTGAGGGGGGACAGGGCATTTCTAGTAAAGGAGAAAGCATAGTGTCCTCTAAAGCGCTTAAAGTCAAAGTTGCTCTACTTGGATAAATGTGTACGATATACAGAAAGCGGCCTTTTAAGGTAGGCAGTACCAGAGCTGACACAGTGATTTTATGCCACAATAGTTAGAACTTTATGTAGGTTACAGAGAACAATTGCAGAGTGAGTGCCATATGTTTGGCCTAAGAGATTTGGGTTAATACTAGGCTGCATTAATAAGCTATAGGAAAGAAGAGGCTGGGGCTTGCTGTGAATTTTATATTTGAAGTAGTTTAGTGGTGGGATTTAGAGGGCCAGAGGGGTCTTGTGTGTCCACCTAGTATTCATCCAGAGGTCCTGACTCAACACCAGACTTGATCATCACTTCATAATTAATAGTTGTGGAGGAAAGTGGGTGCATGTGTGCATGTGTGCCTGTGTGTGTGAAGGTAGGGGAGATGGGGACCATGTGAGCCTAGCCAAGGAGCACTGCAGAGGGAAAAGATCTAAACATAATGCTTTGGGAGAACATCCACATATAACATGGCAGGTTCGGAGTCTGAGTTCTTTATGAGAACCCACACAGTCTTGTTCACCAGCAGCTCTTTCCCAAAGGTGTTACCCATGTCCTGGTCTCCTTAGAGCCTTGCCACTCCCTCCAGCAGTTTGCCATCCCCTTGTAAGCTCTTGGCATGCTTGTCCTTGGGGTGCACCTTACCGCTCCAGAATCAGCATCACTCTACAGTTTAACTAGATCCCCAGATATTCTACACATATTAAAGTGCTGGACCAAAACTGTTTTCATACTATAAACCATCTTTATTGACTGTGTGGAAGAAGGGCAGTTTTTTTCTTCTTTTGGAGTCTCCATGAGCTCCTTTCCTTTTTAGAGTACACTCAAATTGATAACAATAAGATAAAATGTAAATCAGATTAGCTAACGTCAAGCAGTATTTGGGTAGGATGTGTCGCTGTCCACACACACTTAACTATTCGTGTACATGGCGAGTGTCTGCTTACGGATTTGTGCTTACTGATAAGGGGGCCTCAAGTTGCTGTCTTCATAGAGCTATGTTCGTGTTGGCCAAAGAGTGGGAAAGCTGGGTGCCTCCCATGTTACCTGACTCTGTGCCCTGAACGACCCTATGGGAAAAAAGCACTTGTATTCGGAAATGCTGCTGTATTGCCAAGTGCGCCGACCTGATGTCATCATCATCACTACTTAGTAGTATCTTGCTCCATGTCAGCTGTACATTTGAGAATAACACAGTGGCTACTTTCTCACTTTTTTGTGTAAGAGCTGTATATAAGAGTGAAATTGGCATGTCAATATTCACATCTGGATAGAGGCTCACGCAGCTTTATTTTGAACAGTAATCTTCTCAGGGTTGGCAGAAAATCAGCCATACTTTACATAAACAAAAAATGACATTGAGAACTTAAGCAACTAATTTTTTAAAAAATTGACATTTTGGTATGCAGTAAGCTGTAGATCCATTTGTAAACTCATTCTTCAGTTTATAGGTGACTACCAGGAATCTAACCAGGGTTTCTGGAATTTCTACATAGGTTAGTCTTCAAACACTTGTATTTCTTGTGTCTTTCAGATTTGAATATGTAAGCCACCCCCTCCCAAGGGCATAGCAACTTCATGTCAACTAAAATGTCCACAATTTTATAATAGCAAAAGTAGCCCGTGGTTTTAGATGTTAATAATAGGATTCACTATGAAACTTTTTCCTCATATGTTTGTTTGTATTTTTCTGTTTCTTGGCACTAGAAAATGACTGTATAGTTCCCATACTATGGAAAAGTGGTGGGAACTAAACAAGTTCAAGAACATGTAGTCTATGTGGGAAATATTCTGTATGCGGTTATTCATTATTATTTGAGATAAAACTGCTGAAAATCCCACATTGGACAACTCAAACAGGATAGTGTTTCTAAATGTGTAGCCTCAGGGACAAGTTGGTGTTTCTGAATGATTGGAAAGAAGTCAGTCAACCAGTATCTATTTTTTTAATATATTTGGTACAGGGTCTCACTATGCAGCTTGGACTCGCAGTGATCCTCCTGTTTTCAGCCTCCCCAGCGCTGGGATTGCAGGTGTGCGCCACCATACCCAGTCTCAGTGGCCAGCTCAGTGCGACCAGGAACAGGGTCCCCAGTCCCTGCACTTGGCTGTCTTGCCAGCCACAAAATCCATTTCTTGAAGACTCAATTCATGCAGTTTCATGGAAAATTCACAGGCGTCTCAGATATGAGCAGTTCTCTTCAGTAACTTGTAGGTAGCTAAAGTTAAATATTTACCCTCTCGAAAAGAAAAAAAGAAAACCACAGAAAGTACATAATTAGATAGAAAGGAATTTTCTAAATAGTCATGACTGTAGGAATTCAGAGAATGGGGATAGGGTTATAGCTCAGGGGCATAAGTGCCTGAGTAGCAAGTGCAAGGTCCTTAGTTCAATTCCTGGCGCCAAAAAAGAGGGAGAATTCAGAGGATGGGAAAGCTGGCTATTACAGATTAACTTGCCATGGGGAAGATGATTAGGAAGAAGTATGCTGACTGGCCCCTAGATAAATGAAAAAGGGAATGGAAAGGAAAGAAGCCTGGGAGTGTGTGTATAACTGAGGAGGAGACGATGAGGGATCTTAGACTTACCCCTTTGCATAGAGCAAAGGTAAGATGAAGAGCCCTGTGTTCTGTTTATAAAATGTACTAGAGGTCTGACCTCCACAGCTATTATGAGAGAATACATTCTGTTTCCAGGACATTCTTTTAATCTGTGACCTATGCCATTACCTTCTGGTTATTTAACACTTTCTTCTTCTTCTTCTTCTTCTTCTTCTTCTTCTTCTTCTTCTTCTTCTTCTTCTTCTTCTTCTTCTTCTTCTTCTTCTTCTTCTTCTTCTTCTTCTTCTTCTTCTTCTTCTTCTTCTTCTTCTTCTTCTTCTTCTTCTTCTTCTTCTTCTTCTTCTTCTT
>PVJA010003179.1:0-97970 GCA_004027025.1 Myocastor coypus
TTTAGAGATACCCAAGTAAATATCTAAACCTGATATCCTGTCTCAAAACCTGCTGGAGCTATGCTCTCACCCACTACCCATTCTGCTTACCTGCCTTACCTACCTTTGATGTGTACTTGCTGAGGCTGGATCAAGTCCCTCTCTATCCCAGGTCTGGTCTCTCTCTCTCTCTCTCTCTCTCTCTATATATATATATATATATATATATATATATATATATATATTCCCCGCCCCCCAGTATCGGAGACTGAGCTCAGGACCCTTCACTTGCCAGGCAAGCGCTTATTCCACTGAGCTATCAGCTATCACCCTGACCCCTTCTGATCTGTTTAAAAACCTTGCCTAGTAACATGTCCTCTAGCTCTGACAAGCCTTGATTAATATTTGTTAATTAAAACAATAAACCTTGTTGTTCTCACTTTCCAGTTGCAAAATATTCTTAAATCAAGGTAACTCAAAGGAGCTCATAAATGCCTCTAACAAGCAGACCAGAATAAAACCATTGAGCTCCTTTTTAGAGATATGTCACTTGAGTGTACTCACCTATAATAGCAAGGACATGTTTCTCTAACAAGAAAAACATTAATCATTTTTTTAAAAAGTGGAAATGTGGGTGTTTCTGATCAATAAGAGGCATGAAAGTGAACCTAGAAGTGGCAGATTCTGTGAATTAGATTTTTCCACAAATAAACCAATTAACACGTTAGCCTAAACTTTAAAACAAAATGTCAACATTTTTTTGTCTCCTTTATCTCCTTTAAACTTGGCTGAAAGCTATTTCTATTGACAAATATTGTACACATACAGGAAATATATATATATATATATATATATATATATATATATATTTGGCTTAACATTATATTATAAAACAAGATACATGTAACTATCTTTTTAGGCCAAGATATTGAAGGTTGCTTGTATCTCAGAAGGTTCTGGCAGCTTCTACCAATTATGCCTACTCAGCTCGATCTTTCCCACTATGTGCATTCCTCTGTGGCTATACAAACCAACTATGTATCCAAACCTTATTACATAATTTTTATGCTGCACATGTGCACACATTTCTTCTGGGTGTATGTTCAGGAGAAGAGTTGTGGAATCTTATGATATGCAAATCTTCAACTTGTGTAAATAATGTCCATTTTTCCCTGAAGTGTTTGCCCTAATTCACTTTTTTACTCATAGTATGTATTTTTAAGAGAATAAAGTAGGTCTTTTCTTAGGTTGAAATATACTTAACTACATAAAAATCCATACAATTGGAGTTTCATCAACTAAACACAACTAAACTCGTAGATTGCCTAGGTAATGTGCTCAGAAAGTTCTTTTATTTTGGCCTCTAACAGCTCTAAGTCTGAGTAATGGCTATATTCCTAATTTATCATGTGACATCAGACTAGGCATTTAACGTTTTGAATTCTGTTTTCTTGTTTGTAAAGTAAGAGTAATAATACTACACAATTTAAATGAGTATTTGTTAATTAAAATGCCTAGTACATTTTGTGTTACATAGACTCCATTATGATAGTTATTAATCCATTACTATTATTATTAATGTTATTTATTCTCATGATTCCTATCAAGACACAGCAGTGAGAAAGATTAGGAAACAAAAATTACAGTTGGCCATCTGGTTTTGTATATTTTTCAATAATATCTAATCTCAGGAAATAGAAAAGGATAAGCAAAAGAATGTTGATAGACCAGAACTCTGTTTTGTCTAAATGCCATTTGCCAGATGAGAATATATTTGTCAAAAAATTGCCCCTGAGGTCACCCTGACTGGTCTATACTTCCTGGCACTTCAGGGACAAAAATAGAAACCCTGAACTTTCTACCTCTTGACCAGAGAGCCCTAGTGCTCAGGTTCCTCAGCCCAGGACAGCTACCTGGTACACCTTGGGTCCCCAAGCCTAGCTTCAGTGTAGCTATAATCATTTGGGCTACTGCTCAGCATTGCTGTAGGGTGCAGCTTCTAGGAATTGTTCCCAGAAGACCATTGTGGCTGGAAGCTAGCAACACTGAGAAACAGTAGTCCCAGAATTCAGACTAGAGGATGGAAATTACTCTTAAATATCCTCCCACAGGTGAATGGGAAGGCCACCAGTGTAAATGTGTCCTGAACTTCACTACCACAGCAGTTCCTCTCCAGCTCTTTTGTCTATCCTTCCAGCCATTAGGGGGATTACATGTACTAGAGACTGGACTCAGACAGTGCCCTGTATGAAAGCCCATCCCACCTCATGGTGCAGGCCCCATGCTGACATCTAAGGGAGCACATTGGATGCTTGCAAGGAGGTACAGGGTGGATTATAGGTTTTGATGTTCATCGGAGGCCACGCATTGATCTTTCATGATCAACCCTTCTACTCATGCATCTAGGATAGTAATGTATTAGAAAAGATTCAAGAGCTTACTTGATAGGGGTTGTGGGTGCTAGCCATACATCTGATAACTTTATTTATTTTTGTATTTTAGGGAAGGGTCTACAGGGTGTTCAGGGTCTCACTACTAGATTGGACTCAGTGATCCACCTGTCTACAGCCTCCCAAGAGCTGGGATTATGGGCATGCACCACTATGCCCAGTCTCAATTGCCAGCTCAGCTAGTCCCAGGGGTCGGGACCAGCGGGGTAGGCTGAAGGATTGAAACCCCTGACCCTGTGCCTGCTTGCAGGAGCTTTAATCCACTGAGCTATTTGGCCAGCCCAACATTTGATAACTTTAGTGGACTACATGAGGTTTTATATCGGAGAGGTTGTGCAAAGAAATCTTGGAATCATACTAGGCCACTCATGCTTTCTAAGATATAGACAATAATTTTTCATTCAATCCTTTTTCTCTTTTAGTTTTCCTGTCTTCTCACTTTTTCTTTTTACCTTTATTCCTTTGTTATTACCAAGATCTCTCATTCTAAACAGTATTTCATAGACTTCAAACTTTAATGTCACTAAAACAATTATGTTATCATATTATTACACCATCAGAACAAAGTTGGTCAGCCAGGGATTCACACCCCTTTACCAACTAATTTTTTACACTCATTTCTCACCATTTTTCATTATGCTCTCATTCCAGTCTATTTAGAGGGCTCCTTGTCTCTATAATATACCATCCTCCCTGTTGAGGGGTCAATGTGGAAGACACTTTTAATCCATTTGTGGGGAATGTGAATACCCAGTAATGAGAGGCTCTATTATAGATTAGTTATGGTCACAGGTTTTCTTGTCAGAAATCTGTGGGAATGTTACTTGCAGAAATTTCCATTTAGTAAATGAAATATACCTGTAAGCATTTTAAAATTGAATTTTTCTTTTTGCTTCACTCTTACTTTGGGCTCATTTGAGAAAAGTGGTGAAAAATAAGATTTTACAGTATTGTGAGCCTGTGTTGGAAACAAGAACACTGGTGCTATAGCCAGTAGCTGTGCTGGAAGGTAAGTGTACTAACCACTGTCCTCTGTAGCTTCATGGGAATGTAGGTGAATGTTAAATAATGGTAATAACTTGTTGTGACACTCCTGAACTTTATGACAAAATGGTTCTGAAAATCTGGTAGAGTTTTGAGAATATCAGCATTTTCCTAAGGAAATGTTCTGTGAGGTCATGCACTTAGGTAGAAATGGACTTAGAAATTTTCATATTTAGACACAGAGGGTGGCCTCTAGCCTCTCCCATTGCCGTCCTTGGCAGCACTGCAACCCAAGCTAAGGGCATGGAAAGGTCCTGAGAACAGCCCCTCCCCTTGCTGCTGGCACAACTAAGGTGAACCTGGTAGGAAGGCCCAGAGACTAGTGGGAAGGCCAGGGACACAGAAATGTCCCTGCAAGGGTGTGCAGGATGGACAAACAGGGCTAGTGGCATGAAAAGTCCAAAGCGACTATAACAATACGAACAAATAGGCAGTAAGTTAGGTGACCAGCATGAGGGACAAAGACACGTGAAATAGAAGCTGCAGGGAGGGAGACCCATGTTCTCCTTTTTTTTTTTTTTTTTCTGTTGTTTTGTTTGTATTCAATTTGATTTGATTTCTTTTTTCTCATTATTTTCTGCTTCCTTTTTCTCTCTTTTAAATGGCAGGGAAGAACTCAAGCCACAGAAAACAGTCTCTTCACTCAAATTCAGAGTGCAATTTCAGGCAATTCCTGGCTTACTCATTCATTCTTTCTCTTCCACCTTCTCTCGTTAGTCTCCCAAAGTGTGTGTGATCACTCTTCCTTCCAGCCTTGCATCTCCTTTCTTTTCAATTATCTTTATTTTATCCACTAGCCTTCTTGAAACTCCCCACCACAGGTTAAAACCACTCTATCAAGGTGAAATACTCTGAATATGAAAGCTTCCAATTTTCAGTTGGGTTCTGTTATGTAATTTAGATTTTTCTCCTATAGTCGAAGGCCAAAAATTAATTTCTAACATATCTTATCAGTTTTCAAATTGTGCTTGATGCTATTGTTATTAACAATGACACTAATATAGCTAGTATGTCATATCTGTTGGAATCAGTTCTCCTTTCTGTAAAAATATTGGGAAGCTCTGGGTAATAATCTCACCACAGCCTATCACCAAAGAAACACATAGATACCAACATCTCACTCTTAATTAACTGAGAAGGTAGAGTCTTGAAACAAACCCAAGTCAAGAACCTCCTACACATAGAAGATGTGCCTGAGGAACAGAATTTTCCTAGAGAGAACTTCATACTATTGATAAAGCTACCTGCTACAAAAACTTACAAAGATCAATACGGGAAACATAATAATCTTTTTAATTGGAAAATGACAAGATGCAGCAGCAAGAAGCAATCTCAGATCTCCAGCCCATCTAGAAAAGGTCCAGGAGATGAAGACGCACACCTGAAACTTCTAAAATAACAGAGACCTCTAAGTAAAGAAACAAATTGAAGAAGCTACACAGGAAATCAGATCACAAGTAAACTTTTAGGTAAAAAAAAAAAAAAAAGAAATGTCAGAATTTATAGAGGAATTGCTCAGCAAATCTAGAATAGAAATATACAAAATAGATACTGATGCAATGCAAAACTTAACGATCAATGTTACAAAGAAATAGAATACATAAAACAGACTCAAAAATATGTCTAGGAAATTAAAAATTCTATTGAAATCTGGCAGAGTTGCTTGCATAAAGCTGAAGACACATTTTCAGACCTTACAGAGAGAATCACAGCCATAGTGGAAAGGAAGATCTCTTAAAAATAACGAGATGAAGAAATAAAATTCAACAGCTGAAAAGACAGTATAAAGAAAAACAGTATATGACTAATAGGTTCAAGAAAAAGCAAGAGCCAACACAAATGATATATTTGCAGAAATAATAAGAGATAATTTCCCAAACATGAGAACATACTCTGACACATGGATAACTGAGGTATGTAGGACTCCAATTAGCCATGACCAAAATAAATCCATACCCAGGAATATAATAACCAAGATCCTAAAAATTTTGTGCAAGAATAATTAATAAGCTGGTCGTGGTGGTGCATGCCTGTAATCCCAGCACTCGGGAGGCTGAGGCAGGAGGATCAGTGTGAGTTAGAGACCAGCCTGGGCTACCAAAATGAGCTCAAGGCCAGCCTGAACTGCATAGTGAGACCCTGTCTCAAAAAAAGACAAAAAGAAAAGAATAATTAATAAAAACTGTGAGAGAAAAGAGACAGACCACCTATGGAGGAAAGCCCATCAGAACCATGGCAGATTTCTCAGCACAGACTCTCAAATCAAGAACAGCTTGGAGCGATACATTTTAAGTCCTGAAAGAAAATAATTTTCAAACCGGATTGATGTACTTTGAAATACTATCTTTCAAAATTAATGGAGAAAGAAAATGCTTTCATGAAAATGAACAACTGAAGGAATCCATGGAAACCAAAATGATCCTACAAAACATACTGAAGTATGTTCTACACAGAAATAAAAATGGCCACAATTCCAAAAACAACAACAGAAAGAAACCACCAAGTGGGGCAATCAGTTAAACATAGAAAAATTGGAGAAATAATAGGTGGAAATTAGCATGACACAGATAAACCAAAACCTATGAGTAATCGTCATCAATGTAAACGGCCTTCACGCACCAATCAATAAAAAGACTGGTAGAATAGAGCAAGAAGCAAGATCCAAAAATATACATTATGCAAGAAGCCCGTTTAACTCAAAAATAAATTAATAGGCTGCAAGCCAAAGGATGGAAAACAATACTCCATGCAACAGAAACCCAGAAAAAACTGGGTAGCTATTCTCTTTTCAGACCATATCAATGACAAATCAAGAAAATAGCAGTTCCATTTTACGTCTAAGGTATGTGATATTCAGACAGTGATGTAGAACTTAACTGCCTCTGTTATATGATAATAATATCATTAAGCTTCTCTTCTGGATGTTTAACAGCTAAAGTTTGCAGACTAAAAATTAGACAAATAGATGGGCTTAAAAGATAGCCAATACTTTCACTCTAGCACTTCAAGGTTAGTGAGGACTCAGGACATAAGAGAACCTGTGCTGTGACATCCTTGTAACTCGGCAGTATCCCAAGTTTTCTGATCAAGGTTATTATGGGACCACAGAGAAAAGTGATCAATGATGCATAGTGCATCTAAGGAGAGTCACACTGAGAGAAAAAAATTCTCTCAGCCTTGCACAGAGAGCAAATTGACCAAGCAATGGTTGTGACTCATCCAGATGGCTGACACTGACAAAAGGGTGCTGTACATGGTTCCAAGGTAAATCCTGAGGGGATCTGACTGACATAATCAGACAGCAAAAGTTACATTTTTGGTTATATAAGTCTTGCTTTAACTTGATCTTAACCATTCAGCAGAAAAGTGTAACCACGAGGTATAAAAAGTTAAACTATATTAATATGCTGAGGTATAAAAGGCTCAAGTCAACAACTTTTGACAATTTCCAGCTGTGTTGGTAACTCCCTCCTATTAAGAACTATTGAACTATATTGGGTTATTTTGCTGAATTCAAGTACCTGAAATATTTCCACTTCTATCAAATATGAAAAGATCCACTAAAGACTTCTCTAGATACAGCTTCTATAATAGCAATGAAATATCCATCTCTGACAAGAGAAAACAAAAAGGGGATAGAAATAAAGGACCTTCCTGTAGTGAAAAAATATATATGTATACACAAAATAGGATAAATACACAGCTATTTTCTCTTAGTTCAATGAGAAGAAATGTTTATACTAATATTATTTAGACAACATATCATGTCTTCCTCTTGTCCTCTAAATAACTACTTTGAAGACAGCAATATGCAGTGTATTAATTATTTTAACTGTCCTACTAACCTGTTTTGAAACTGTTTCATTGCTATTTTATCTTTTTTCTCATTAAATGAATAAAACATTAAAAAAGAATTATCAAAAGAGATAAAAGGTCATTACATATATGTCAGGGGAAAACTTCAAGAGGAAGAAAAAATAACTACAAATATGTAACAACAAATGAGAGAGTACACAACGATGTAAGGCATAATAGACATAAAAGTCAAATAATCTACACAAATTTAATGGGGATTGTTAATAATGGATTGACCTAAAGAGATTAACTAGACAAAAAAATTATCAAAGAAATAACAGAATTGAACCAAACCTGTGAACAAATATTATATGGAAATAATAATAATATTATTTGACTTAGCAAATATTTGCAGAGTGTTCCACTCGACAACATTAGAATAAGCATTATTCTAAGATGTGAATGGCCTGAAATAGGCCATACAGTATACCACAGAACATACTTAAGAAATGCAAAAAATTTGAAATTATCTCATGCATATTTGACCATAGTACACTGAAATTGGAATTTATCGGCTACAGAAACTCAATAAAAATATGGAAATTAAATAAAATCATCCTGAATAATGAATGGATCATGGGTGACATTAAAGAAGAAATTAATTAATATCTAAAATGAAATGAAAATGCAGAAACAACTTTCTGGAACCTACATGATACAATGAAAGCAGACCTAAGAGGAAAATCCATAACACTTAATCCTCATTGAGAAAAACAGAATGAGCACAAACATAGAAAAACAACCTAGTAATACAGCGCAAGCTTTCAAAAAAGAAAAAGTAAGTCCTAAAGCCCGTATAAGGGAGGAAATTATGAAGATCAGAGCAAAAATGAATGCAATGGAGACTAAGAAAAAAATACAAAGAATAAATAAATCAAATTGGTTCTTTGAAAGAATGCATAAAATTGATAATAACCTAGCTGACCTATCAAAAAAAAAGGAAAGAAAGACGAAAATTCACACAAAGAAGAATGAAAAGATGAAATCACTACCAATCCTGTGGAAATTCAGAAGTTCATCAATACCTATTTCAAAATCTTTACTTTGATAAGATGGAAAAAAATGGATGGATACCTAGGAGTATATAAATTACCAAAACTGAATGAAAAAGATATGAAAATTCAGAATATCCCAGTATCATTTAATGAATGTGAAAATAATTAAAATCTTACCAACAATGGATCTGTACAGCTAGATACAAAGTCAACACTCAAAAATCAATAGCATTCCTGTCCACAAACAGCAAACTCATTGAGAGAGAAATTGGAGAAACCACATTCTTCACAAGCGTTCAAAAGTAAAATAGGAAGAAATCAATTTAACAAAGGCAGTAAAAAAAATCTATATGTTGACTATGACAGTACTCTGAAGAGGGAGATTGAAGAGGATTTCTGAGAATGGAAAGATATGCCTTCCTCATGAGTAGGAAGAACTAAAACAGTGAAAACGGTCATACTCCCAAAATTATTATACAGACTTAATACATTCAAAATGAAAATACCAATAGCATACCTAACATATCTAGAGAAAACATTCCTAGAATTGATTTGGAAATAGAAGAAACCTATAATAGCAAAGGCAATCCTGGCCAACAATGGCAAAACAGGAGACATCACAATCCCTGACTTGAAATTACACTGCGAAGTCACTGTGATAAAATCAGCATAGTACTGGCAAAAGCACATATCTGAGGATCAGTGGAACAGATTAGAAGATATAAATAAAAAAGTAAACACACTCATTCATCTTATTTTTGACAGAGGGGCTATAATGATCCATAATTGTGTCAGCTTGGCTGGATTGCTTGGTGGTTCCATACCCTGAGCTACTCAGCACAAAACAGATAGAAAAAGGGGTTGAGGAAGGATTCGGCATTCCACTTTCTCAGAGGAACTTTAGTCACTTCAGTCAACTTTGACATCATCTCCTGGCTTCCAGCACAGAGTCTTTGGCCTCTGGCTGGGATCATTCAGCTTTTTGTTGCAGATTTTTCAACCTTCTGTCACAGACTCTTTAGCCTTCCTTCACAGATTCTTCAGCCAACTGAAGCAAGCTTCAGATCCTGGGACTAAATCCTTCAGTCTCAGGTTTGCAGATGGCCTGTGCATGCTTCCTTTTCTGACTCTGCTGCTGACCATCTAAACCAATTTTGTGATTTCTTATACATTTGTACATCTTGTGTGATATCTGTTCCTTGTATTATATCTGTTCCTCTAGTAAAACCCTGACTAATACAGGGGCAAAACATGTTTACTAGAAGAAAGATAGTCACATTAATAAATGGTGCTTGAAAAATCCAGCTTTCCATATGGCAAAGACTTAAACTAGATCTGCATCTTTCATCATGAACTAAAGACAAAATGCATCAAAGTCTAAATATTAAAACAGAAACACTGCATCTACTGGAAGGAAAAGTAGGTAGAAATTTTGAGGACATACCTGAAGACAGTTCAAGAAGAAAAAAATGCATAAGAGGACATCAAAGAATCAACAATTGATATCTTATAAAATATTTTTGTATATCAAAAGAAATCACCAACTGAGTACAATGAAAACTACAGAGTGGGAAAAAATTTAGCTAGCTGTCCCTCAGACAAAGAACTTCTATCTAGGACATACAAAGAACTTTTAAATATCGTGTCCCCTAAATGTAAGACTCAATCCACAAATGGACATCTGAGATGAATAAACACTTCTCAGATTAAAAAATACAAGTAGCAAATAAATATATAAAAATATTCAACATCATTGGTCATTTGAGAGATACAGGTTAAAGCAATACTGAGATTTCATCTCACCCTAGTAAGAATGGCTATCATGAAGAAATCAGCCAACAATAAGTGTTTGAGGGGCTGTGGGGAAAAAAGGAACTATTTTCCACTGTTGGAAGAAAAATAGAATTAGAGGTCCATTTGAAACAGCAATTCCCCATCTAACATTTTCCTAGAAGAGTTAAAACTTCATACCGCATCAATATATGTTAATCCATTTTTATAGCAGCCTCATCTATCATAGCTAAATCTTGGAGACAACCCCAATGCCAATCAACTGAGGAATGGATAAGAAAGATGTGGTCATACAATGGAGTACTATTCCGTTATAAAGAAGGACACACTCAAGGTTTTCATAGATAAATGTAGGCAACTTGAGACCAGTGAAATAAAACAAGTTCACATGTGTGAACAATGTATTGTCTCCCAGTATAAGTAACTGAAAGAATAAACAAGATCCAAAATGTACAATATCTCAATAGCTATTATGAAAAGGAAAGAGGCCGCTCACTAGGACATGGAGGGCCCACCCTAGAGTGACTCAACACTTAAAGGATACAAAGGGGAACTGAGGAAGGATGGAACATTCCACCTCTTTGGAGTTCTAGTCGTTGCAGTCAGTATGGAAGGGAGAGAGGCTTGCTAGAAACTACAGCTATGTCTCCTCCCATTGGCCTTTGCTGTTTTCCGCTACCATAAACTGCTGCCCTCTGCCATGTACCAGGCTACCTTGGAGCTAGCAGAGTATGGGCTGAAATCTCCAGTAATTGTGAGCTAAATAACCTTTCCTTTCTAATTTTGGATACCAGGTGTTTTGTTCCAACAACGTGAGAAAAGTAACTAAGACAATTGACAAGAATGGTTTGTTCTTGTATTATTTATTTTAAATAGCTATATTTTATAATCTGAGCAATTATTTTGAGGATAATCATATGCAATATATTAGCCATTGTCAATTTCCTATGTCTTGATTTGAAAGTCTGTATCATTTTTATTGTTTTATTTCTCTTTAAAATAAAAACAAATTGGCATATTTTTGTTCACTCTATCAACATAAAGGATTTTTTTATTTGAAAGAGAAAAAGCTTTAAAAATAGATAAAAACAACAATACAGAGTTTCAAAACAAGGTGAGAACAAATTAACAATGATAATATATTGCATATTGTCTTCATAGTACTCAGATTACAAGATATAGTAGGCATATAATATTTATTAACCAATATAAGCCCAAGTCAATTTTTTTCAATGGACTAAAAGAAGTTAGTAGTAGAATTTTATATATATATATATATATATATATATATATATATATATATATATACACACACATTCCCTTCTTTTTTCTTTTCCCCAACTCCAGTTGATTTTTCCTTTTCAGAAGTTTCTTTCCCTTTTTCAATGTCTATTGCATTTTGTGTCTTATTTACTCGAAGATTTTATAGTTGAATGGATGCAGTTAGGGACCACAGTCATTAGTGAAATAAATCACACTTGTATGTGTAAATATTGCATTATTTCCCTATTATAAGAAACTGAAAGAACAAATAATATAAAGGTATAATAAAAATCTATGTTAACATCTGAAATGCACAAAGAGGTAAACTCAGTGAATCTAAACCAGAGCTATGGGGTTTTCTCTCAGAGGTTAAGAGCTGGGTTTCTGCATTTGTACAAACAACCTGATCACTCATTCTATTGAATATACACTAAATTATTTTGAACATCACAAATACCACTTGGAAAATTTGTCATAAATTCTTTAAAATTATTTTCCAAATGAGCAAGTGGATTTGAAAATTAAGAAAAAGCTCCAAAAATGTTTTTCCTACATCTGAGTATATTAGAAAATAATAACAAAAAGAAGTCAAGAGCTTGTTTTAGTTATCATTAGAGTATATATTTATTAGCAAAAAATTGTAATACCAGTTTGGCTGGGAATCTATTCTGAGGTTTATTCTTTCTGTAAACTAGAGATTCTTTACATTTCATTTGTGTATGTAGGTGAGTAGCCATTTACTCAAGTCATAGCTAAGCATAGATACTATTTTATTGATGATAGACTTATTTTTAGTTGTTACTAAATAACTTTGGAACAGTTATAAGCTTTAATTTCATTCTTTTCTCTTAGAAATTTATTTTTAGGTTTTGTGCTTCTATAAATTGTTTATTTTTATTAATTTTAATTTAAACAATACTTCTTTATTTTCCATGTAATTTATATGGTTTATCTGTAGCAAAATATGATTTTATTGAGGAACACATGTAGTAGAGAAAATGAGTTGGTTTAAATAAAAGCATAAGTATATGATATCATATACAGACATGGCCTTAAGTTTGTCATGTGGACAACTCAGGTTTTAGAAACTCAAGACCAGGATAAACTTTCCTTCTTCCAAAAAACCTTTCTTGCTTTATCAAATGTACATCAACTTCTTTCTTCACTTAAGATTTTAAATTTTTATCTTTTTTGCTCACCAGTCTTAAATAGCTCCTGGTTTTACTGTTCCACACTACTGGGACTCTTAGAGATGCTCTGCCATTGCTTTAGTCAGTAAGTCATTTATTGCCCTCACTGAATTTAAAAACAACAATAAAACTGATTGAGATCCTGCACACTTTTTATTATAATCATGTGTAAACTCATGTGAGCACCAATGTTAAAATGTTTTTTTAAAAGAAAATTCAACATCTGTAGCTAGTCTAAGTCCTAAACAGTTGCTGTAGTTACTGTTAGGTTTTAATAAAACACAAGCATACTTCAAGGAAATGCATATATGCTTCAGTGAAGCACAGTTATCACTCATCCTTTAGTAAACACTTTATTAAGCATTGTATAATTTAGAGAACTCTGAGTGATATGGGTAGCCTCTAGTGCTTGTGCAATAAGCTCCACTTTCAAGAATGACATATTCATATTTATAAGTGTGAGTGAGTGATGGTTTTGAATCATTGGATGGGGTGTTTGTTTTGTTTCTGCTTTATGTCTCCAACCTTCTGGTGCTACATATTCATGCGTTTAAACAATAGATTGGAAGTTTGTATTGTTGGCACAAGAAATATGTATTCCGGGAATTTTTATGCTTAAAAATTTAAATCAGCAAAAATATAAACTGAAGACTGCAATAATATTGTGTAGGCTCACTTCCAGAGAGACAAATCTTGGTGAGTCCTCTGAGCTAAAAAAAAAAAAAATATTGTGTAGGTACTGGAAATTTTAGTTCATGTACATAATACCTGGTGTATTTTAAAATTTTATCTGTATTTAAAATTACTTGCTTTAGTGAGGACAATGTGCAATATGTCAACTTTCAAAGAAAAGAAAGGGGAAAAGAAAAAAAAAAGTAATGTTGATTTAGAAAGGTTAATGTTTAATTGTTTGATCTATCTTATATACCTATATGTATTAATCTAAACTGATCTGATGATGAAAATATGTAATATAACCATTGTAAAATTTAAACAATAAAAAAATTGAAACTCAAAAAAAAAAACTCCAGTTATCCCACAAAAAAAAAATAAATAAAATAAAATTACTTGCTTTATAAATAAACACATCAAAGATAATGACTGCCTCACTTTATACCATGGTACCTTCACTCAAGAGCCTTTTGTTTTCAATAATTTGTTTCTCATGATGAAGTGTTTTGCAAAATTTTGTTTTTCTTTGAAAACTCTGCATCAGATGATGACTGTGCTCTCTTTCCCACACCAACACAAACATGGCTATCGTTTCCAAAAACACACAACAAATTAAGTTCACGAAATGAGGTATCACTCTACCTAATTCTCTTTAAAATCATTTTAGAAGAGAAATATATGTAAATTTATCTGGAATATTGCTCAGAACACCACAGTATGACAAAAGAAGAAAGTTTATTATGCATGCTTAATTTATGTCTCTTTTTATAAAGTGAACTGCAAAGATCTGCTTTGAATGTTAACTATTATAAATATATGACAACAGCAAGCAGAAACACTGAATGGAGACTCAGGATTTGGAGGAGGATTTATTTATATCGACAGGCACTAATCAGAATCACTCCTAAAGTATTAGGACCCAATCTCTGGTGGCCGAGGACTTTTATATGAATCACAAGCAGGAAGTGCAAAGGTGGGACAGGACAGTCCGGCAGTTCTTCTAAGTAGCTAGCAGTGTGAGAACATTGGTTAAAAGCATAGATTAATGATTCTCAGTTCATGAATCTTAGTATAAGTACAATCAGGCAACCTGCACGTTTGGTTATGCTCTCATATTTACAGGGATCAAGAAAGTGACTACCAAGCACTGAAGCAGTTACATAGCTAGGCACTTTTATGTATGTTCATATGTATGTATGTATGTATTTGTTTATTTATATTATGGTCTGCTCAGCCTGCCCCGGGTTCATGGCTGGCACAGCATGTGGTGCCAGGGATCGAACCATGGTCCCTGTGGTTGCCTAAGCTTTCCTAGGCAGGTGCTTTAAACTGCTGAGCCATCTCTCTGTCTCTAGGCACTTTGAAAAGAATAAGGTTTTTTAAACAATTTCTCTATTACAGATTTTTCTCTCTTAATATAGCTATTATATAATCCAATTTGGAAGAAAAAGTCCATGGTTGAGCTACAGATGATGGTACTAGGATTGAAGAGATGGAATGATGGCCAGGTAGCAAGCTGGCATGAGAGCTGCACCATGCGAGGACTGGTTATGTGTCCTCAGTGAGAGTCTTGAGAGAGACTCATTGGAAGAGAATGTGGATTGCTTATGAAACTAGTAATTCAGCCATCTGCTCTTATATAGCATTAGAAGATTGTTAATATTGCTGCCTCAGCTCCCAGCACCCATCTTCTCTTAACCCAAGCCTCCTACGTATGATGCAGTCAACAGCTGCAAGCCCACTGGGGAGCCTAGCATTTAGCACAAGGACAAGGCCACAGAAAAGTTGAGCTTTCTGGGAAAGATTTCGCATATTTCTTACCATTGGGCCTTCCTCACTTCTCTGATATCTCTCAATTGTTCCCATATGGACTTTATTATTAAATCTGATTACACAAACCATTTCATTAAATTTGACATCTGTTCATCACTTCTGAGTTGACTTTACTTCATTTTATTGATTTATTGTTTTATTGAAACATAAATACCTTGGAGTATTTTCTTAATATTAGTTCTCTACTAGTCTGAATCATCTTAACTTGATTTTATAAATCTAACCCTGTAAACAGATACAATTATGATTTGTCAATAAATCAAATTTTTCATAACAATGTTTTCCTTGGTCTCCACATCTGGCACGAAAAAAAATCAGTCTCAATCATTGCAGGGTCTTTCTCAGAGCATAGCACACTGTCCATTGCTAGCAAAGGTGGTTGGGTTGGGTGTCAGGCATGAGGGATATAGAAATCCAGTATGGCTGTAGCTTAAGAAACATAAGCAACTCTTTCCAGAATTTTTTTTGACTTTCCAAAATAATAGTCTCTGGAATTCTGCATGTGCTTCAGTTGATACTTTTTTTAAATAAACTATGTTCCTGATTTTGTTTAAAAATACTTCTCATCTCAAATGTGTTTCTTCCTGCTGCTGGAAAACAGAAGTCTAAAGAGGAAATGATTGGATTTGTAGTAAGAAATCAAGCCAGGTAGCAATTATTAGTGAGAGATGAAAGCTGCAATAGCGTGAGAATGCATCTTACTCTTAAGTTTTTGAAGCAATATTGCCTGAGGGTTCCAGATGTTACCCTTTGGCAATGGTCTTGTTTTTGGGCTGAGGCAATTCTGCCCATGAATAGCTTTCTGCTTCTAATGTCATCTTTGGCTCAAGGACTTCTCAAAGGGTTTGCTGAATTTTCCTTTGACTTCATGGCAGTCAAAGACATTTCCACCTTTTCTTCCTCACTCTTGTGTGGGATCCAACTTACGTTAGAAGCTATAATCAGAGGGCCAGCCAAATAGCTCAGCAGATTAAAGTGCTTACACTTAAGCACAGGGGCTGGGGGTTCAATCTCCAGGCCTCCTGTACTATCACTGCCCTTGGGACATGCTGAGACAGCAACTGAGACTGGGCATAGTGGCACACACCTATAATCCCAGCTCTTGGCAGGCAGTAAGCAAGCAGATCACTATGAGCCTATCTAGCAGCAAGACCCTAAAAACCCTGTAGACCCTTCCCTAGAAAATACAAGGGTGTAGGGGAAGAAAGAAAATATAATCAGGAGCCTCTCCCAGCTAATACTGTCTTCTTCCTTTTATGTAGGTATTTTCCAGATAAAGTCTCTGCATATTCTACTTGACATCCTTTTAAAAGAACCACACTAACACCAAAGCATGTGCTTAATATCAACCAATGAATTCTTACTTGCAATTAATAAAATATAAACACACAACAAATTTCCATAAAAGTCAGCCCTAATAAATTTTGAAAACTCATAAGTTAGGAGGTAACTGAGTAGCCAAAAGCCTGAGAATTAGGGTAGTACAGTTACCCTGGTGCTTGAGGAACTCTTAAGTGCATTTGGGCATTTGGGAGGAACCAGGGGAGTCTGAATTTTATTTTATTCATGGAATCTGTAAGAGGAGCATATATTCATATTTCATATATATGAAATAGAAAATGAGCACACTGTTCCATTATCTGAGTTATTATATTTATTATTAGATGTTTAAGCTTAATGAATAGCCTTCTAGCAAGCTTACCTGGGCTGAGCTGGACTGTATTAGGCTTGAGCACTCAATCTAACCTAAAAGCCCAATAGCTACTCAAATTTCTAAGCTCAAAACGAATTTCTAGTCTTGCTAACCTTAGCTAGACACGTAAGACAGAAGACAAAAGGTGCAAGAGTAGCTAAACCCACGAGCTTGAATAAAAGGAGATTAAAATGCCAAACTTCTTCACATGAAAGAATGGACCCTGCCTTACTTAATTCCCTAAGCAGAAAGGAAAGAGTGCCTGTCTTCACACTGACACCTCTCCGTCTTAGAACCTGTCCCAGTCAGATACAGTTTCATCTCAGGAGAAGAGAAAGAGAAAAGGAAGGACAGGGAAAGATAATAGTCTCTCTCCTCAGGGAGTATGCCTATATTTTGGCTAAAATATACATTAATTCAAATTAATTAGAGAGGTGTGTAGGTGTGTGTGTGTGTGTGTGTGTGTGTGTGTGTGTGCGCGCGCGCGCGCAAGCATGTGCGCAGTGGTCTTATGAGAGGTATTCTCTTCAGGCAATGAAAATTTAATTGGAAGATAGGAAAAAAACATATGAAACAGTCATTTAACAACTTAGTACTCAGCTCTGAGGTTCTGACCAGCAGGCTGAGTGGGAACGCCATGCAGTGGGCTGCTAAGAGCAAGTCTCCAAGAACACTTGGCTGATCCCGACCATGGAAGGGGCACCAGCCCTAGGAAGGTGGGAGGCGCGGGGGCGGTGCTGAGTGCTTAGGTTTCAAAGTGTGAGAAACTTGCATTCAAATTGAGGCTCCCCATAGAGTGGGATCTGACAGTGTCTTTGAACCTTCTAAGCTTCAGTTTCCTTAAATGTGCAGTAGAAGCACAGTTCAACTCTCTTCACACATTTAGTGATAGTGTCAAATCCTGGGAAACCTACTGTGAATTCAAAAAGTCTAGGTCAAGGCTCATCATCGGTCGAGGGCCATCTGTAATGATCTTCCATGACAATTTGTTGTGAAGATTAAACGAGAAAGTGCCCGTGTCTGTGGTTGTGGGCAGGCTGGCAGTGGTCACTGGCCAGTTACAGTGGTAAAGCGGCGGAGGGCCTGCATCAGCAGAGAGGAGCAGCAGCAGTCCTGGAGAAGTCTGTGCAGGACTGAGGAGAGGCGGCTGGACAGAGAGGAACTCACAGTGCGAAAGGGTGGGGAGTCGGGCCAGGCAGTGTCACAGGCTTGCCTCGCAGGAAATTGAGGTTTTCTAGTAGAATCGAGGCGGAAGACGAGTTTTTAAATATTTAAATACCTAGGAATTGTACAATGAAAGAGTTCAGCTGGCACGTTTTCATCAGAACTTAAAAATGCTGAGTTCTTCATCTTCTCAGGGTCTCACATATTACAACAACAGCATGGAAGAAAAGGCTGAATTTTTTTTTTTTTTTTTTTTTTTTTTCATTTCAAACAATCAAGGGTAGTATTATGTAGTCTTAGCGAAGGCCACAAGGAGAGTTTTTCCGATACAGTTTCATCTCAGTACCAATTGCATGGGGAATTCATTACCATCCCTCAGATACAGCTGCATTTATATATAGCATATTTAAGGAAATTAAATGCAACCCAACAACATGGAATTTTATTGAAAAAATTTTTTTCTCAAAAATTAAAAATTTAGGGGCTGGGAATATAGCTCAGTGGCATAGCACCTGCCTGGCAAATGCAAGGTCCTGAGTTTGTCTCCAATACAAAAAATTTTACATTTTATATTTTAAAAATCAATCACAATGAACTCAGAGATAAAACACTTTGCCTCTAATTTGTATTTCAATCTAATTAGAAAATGCGTGACTCATTTACGGAGCTTTTTAACATTTGCCCATATTTGCATCTTTTGCTTCTTGTGATTTCCAACGCACCCTCAAAACCTGTTTGCCTATACAAATGTAATAATTTTTATCTCATTATACATAAATTAATTACCCCTGGTTTCCTATGTCGATTTTCTTTCACTGGTTTAGTCTTGACTTCATTTAAGATTCAACCTGGGTAGTTACCTGCCCTTATTTAGATACTTTCTGGTTGACCCTGGAAAACAGAAAGCATACAGGATGGAACCCACTGAGATTTTAATCACAGCCAAAGTGACAGCAGGATGGGAGACTCGCAGCTTGATTTAAATGGTTTCGTGAATAAGCATCCTTGTAAGATTTCATTCCATCCAAGGAACAGAGGCAATCAAGTTGGCCAGTCCCACGTTGTTTTGCCAAACATTATTTTCTTATTATTCTAGTTTTGGTCTGGTGGAGAGAATAAGAGATTCAGTCCCTCATGATTTCTCTGCTTCCCAAAATAATCTGGCTGGGCTGAATTCTAAGTCAGCTTGCTGGCTCTATTACTAAACTTGAGCATCAATGTCTTTTCTGCCTAACCGAGGCAAAAGACCAAGCCCAATGCCATTTAGCTGACAGTTCATGCGTTGTCACTGCTTCTGAATGCTCATGCAGAGTGTAACAGAGGCATCAGGATTGACCCGGAATGCGGAATAAAAAGTGCTTTTCGGGTTTCTCCACAGCATGTGTCAGCGTGGTTTAGGGATAAGCACATGCTAGCATTGCTCAATAATTTTCCTTCCAAGTGCTGTGAAGGAAGAAGCTATGCATGGCGCAGCACTTTGATCAGATAACTATTTTCAAGGCTCACCGTGGCTTCTCTTGGCAACCACATGGACTTCACACAACCTTAGAAGCCACTCACAGGAAAAAGCCCCGTGTCCAACAGGAGCTTTATGCTGGCAGGGATAAAGAAACAGAAAGTAGAAGGGCTTAGAAAATAAAATTTTAAATAGGAGAGAGTCATTTTATAAGAAAGGTTAAGGGACTATTTAATTATGTCCACTACTAGTCTTTTTTTTTTTTTGTCTTTTTTGAGACAAGGTCTCACTATGTGGTTCAGGCTGGCCTTTATCTCACTTTTGTAGCCCAAGCTCGTCTTGAACTTGCATTGATCCTCCTGCCTCAGCCTCCCAAGTGCTGGGATTACAGGCATGCACTACCACACCCAGCCCCCAACTACTGGTCTTTACTTATCTGGTCTCCTACATTAAAAGTGCAAGATGATCTACCCCTTTTATTTTCCAGGAAAATTTTCATTTTAAATCCTGTTTCATATTGGTAGGCATGGATCTTAAGTTGAGAATTACAAAAATGACTTCCAGAAGGAAACTAACAAATAGAAGTGCCCTCCAAGTTACATGGACACTCCATACATATTTAACAGTCAGCTGCTTATGCTGGTGAGCATGTTGAATGTAACTTATTATTGATAGCACGTGAGTTATATACATAACAATAGACAATATTAGCTCTGGTTATTGTTTCTCTGAATAATGTCCAGCAGTGATTTCTTGGAACTAACTTTTTCTATATTCACGTTTTTCCCCTTTAGGGACTCTCAGCTTTATTTAGCTGGGATATGTAAGCTGCTTTTACAAATTCAGAAGTCAGGTCTCTATTAGGGCATTTACCTATTGGTGCTTTGGGATTTAATTTTAATCCAGTAGAGGAAATATAAAAATAACACATTTTTTAAAATAAATTCATGAAAAAAATTGGTTATGACAGAAAAACTCCAAAATATAGGGTAACACACACAAAGAAGAAAATAAATACCACCTCCAATACAACACATTCAAGAATAATGGCCACCCATATTTTGAGTTTTTAGTGTGTGTGTGTGTGTGTGTGTGTGTGTGTGAGGAGGCTGTGTGTGCTGCATGTATATCCCTCTGTGTGTGTCTATATATGCATTCTTCTGAGGTTAGAAATGTTGGGCTTACATCCTATGAGCTCCTTTTTTTGTGTGCTGTTCTACTTAACATGGTTGTGTATTTACCTCCATAACAATAAAATTTTCTTCTATAGCATATATTTAGTGTTGCATTCCATTTTAAGTACATGTTATAATTGAGATAATTTTGTTATTTTAGATAATTTCCAAATGTTTTGTTTAAAAAATACTGGTATAAATATCCCTCCCAGTCCATCAACTGAAGATCAAAATATTTTCCTTAGAAAACATGCTTATAAACAGGATTTTATCCATCAAAGGCACAAAGTATTTTAGGAGCTTCTGATGTATATTCTCTACTCTCCAAAAAAAGAACTGAATTCAGCAAGCAACTACATCCACTGAATCTTTCTCAACACTACATATTGATTAGTATATATTTCTACATCCATAGTTGACTCATATGAATCCACCTTGAGAAATTATGAAATAATAACTGTACTACTATACATGGAGGCCTTCCTAATACACAGATCTTGTACTAAGCACTTTAGTCTTAAATATCTTTATAGTTTAGATCAAAAGTGACTCCTTAATACTTGATAATAGCCATTTTTTTCTGGATGAAATGGAGTCTCAGTGTTGTTTTAATATGCATCTTTTTTCTTTTCCTGTTTTCTTTCTTCCTTTTTTTAATTTATGTATTTGGTACAGGGTCTCAATAGGCAGATCAGACTTGTAGTGATCTTCCTGTTTTCAGCCTCCCTAGCTCTGGGATTATAGGAATGCACCACCATGCTGGGACTCGTTTGCCAGATCAGCATACTTCCGTGGTGGGCAGGTGCACCATAGGGAACCTGAGATTGAATCCTGGTCCCTGCACTTGCCAAAGCAGGCACTTACGGCTATCTCACTGGCCCAAATTTGCATTTCTTAAATGACCAATGATGTTCAATATTTTATTGTACTTAAAAAATAAACAATAAAAACAGTGGTATAAGATTTCAAATAAGATGTCAGGAGAATAAAATTGGTTAGTACATTCTGTATTACTATTTTCAAAGTAGTTTCTCAGATTTCAAGAAATAAGCAAGAAAAATTGATCAAACAATATATATATATATAATCCTTTGCCTTTCCTTTCAATAGACTAATAACACTTGGGATGACTTACTTGTGTGTGTGTATGTGTATGTGTATGTGTGTGTGTACAAACATACATATATTTTCCCTTTTCCTTTTCTTTTCTCTCTTCTCCCATTCCATTTTCTCTTTCCTTTTGAACAGTTTCTTCCCATTTCACAATATCTGTTGTACATTTTGGATCTTAATTACTCTTTCAGCTTCTTACATTAGAGAAACAATGCAATATTTACACATGCAAGACTGACTTATTTCCCTTACGAGTATGAACTCAAGTTGAATCCATTTCCCAAATAAATGTCTCAAGTTTATCTTTCTTTATAGCTCATTAGTATTCCATTTTAGAAAAAAGCCACATCACTTTTATTCATTCCTCAGTTGATGGGCATTTAGGTTGCTTCCAAGATTTAGCTATGGCAAATTATACAGCTATAAATGTAGGTGTACATATATTGCTGCGATATGACATTTTTTATTCTTATCAGAAGATACCCAAGAGGGGAATAGCTGGGTTCAGTGGGACCTCTAATCCTAGTTCTTTGAGGAGTTTCTACAGTGAGTGCCAACGTGGTTGCATCAGTCTAGATTGCCACCAACAATGGATCAGTGTTGCTTCCACACACCACCACCACAGCCCATCCAGCATTTGAATTGATTCCTGTGTTTCTTCCTTTCTTTTTTGGGGGGGATGCTATTGTGAAGGGTATGACTTCCTTAATTTTTCTCTCAGTGAGTTTGTTGTTTTTGTACAGGAATGCTATTGATTTTTGAGTGTTGACTTTGTGTCCAACTATGCTGCTGAATTAGGTTGTGAAATCTAGAAATCTTTTGGTAGTTTTGGGATCTTCTACATAGAGTCTTCTACAAATAATGATAGTTTAACTCCTATTCTTATCTTTGTTCTTTTATTTCTCTCTCTTATCTAATTGCACTGACTAATGTATCCAAAATTATATTGAGTAGGAGTAGTGATAGTAGAACCTTGTCTTGTTCCTGCATTTAGAGTGAAAACTCTCAGTTTGTATCCATTTAGTAGGATGCTGGCTTTTGGTTTGTCATAGATGTCTTTTATCTGATTGACATAAAGACCATCTATTCCATTTTTCTATAGTAGATTTATTAGGAATAAGTGCTGGATTTTGTCAAAAGCTTTTTCAGCATCTATTGTGATAATCGCATGATTTTTGTCTTTGGCTCTATTGATATGGTACATTACATTTATTAATTTGTATATGTTGACCAACTCTGCATTATTGGCATGAACCACACTTGGTTATGGTGCATAATCTTCATTTATCTATCTATCTATCTATCTATCTATCTATCTATCTATCTATTTATTTATTTATTTATTTATTTATTGTATTTAGTATAGGGTCTACAGACTCTCACTGCAGAGCCTGAACTCACAATGATCCTCCCATTTTCATCCTCCCAAGAACTGGGATTGAAGGTGTTTGCTACCATGTCCAGTCTCAGTCCCAACCTCATTGTGTCCTTGCGATAGTGCTGGCACAGCATGCAGGGTACCAAACCCCAGTCTCTATGTCTTCCTAGGCAGGCACTTTAATTCACTATTGGTATGTAATCATATTTATTATTTGTTAAATTCCATTTGATAATATTTCATTAAGACTTTTTGCATCTATATGCATTAGAGAGATTAGTTTGAAGTTTTTTTCTTTATTCCTTTTTTTGGTTGAGTCTTTCTTTGGTCTTGGTATCAGGATACTACTTGGCTCTAGGAATGAATTTGAGGAAATTCCCTTCCCTTCAATTTTGTTAAGGACTTTGGAGAGAAGTGGCATTCAATATTCTACAAATTTCTTATAAAATTCAGCTGTGAATTTATCAGGGCCTGAGGGGATTTTGCTGTTATTGTTGGTAAATTTTAATACACTTTCAATGTCATTAACTGATACTTGGTTATTCAGAATTTTTGTATCTTCTTAATTGAGCTTTGGTAATTCATACATATATAGGAATGCACCCATTTCTTCTGTGTTACCCATCCTATGTATGTGATTAAAGACTTTTGAAGTAGATATTGATAATCTTCTGAATTTTCATAGGATCTATAATGATTTCATTCTTATCATTCTTCAATTCATGAATTTGAGTATTTTCTTTCTTTTTTCTGATAGGGTTGGTTAAGCATTTATCAACTTTATGTATTCTTCAAGAAATCTACTCTTTAATTCATTAATTCTTTGTATTGTTTCCTTGTTCTCCGCTGTCTTAACTTTTTTCTCTCGACTTTTTAATTTCCTCCTTTCTATGGGCTTTCAGTTTGTCCTGCACTTCTTTTTCTAGAAGCTTGAGGTATAATGTTAGGTTATTTGTGCTTGTTCTGTTTTTCTGATGTGAGAATTCATCACTGTAAATTTTCTTCTTTGTACTGCTTTCTTTGAATCCCTAAGTTCTAATATGTTGTATCTACATTCTCATTTAGTTGTAGATATTGTTTATTCTTTTATCTTATCAGTGGCTCATTGCTTTTTTAGCAGGGGTATTATATTATTTCCACGTGTTTTTGCAGTTTGTTTTGCCATTTTTTTAACCTCATTTAATTATGGTCAGATAATATGCATGGGGCAATTTCAACTCCTTTGCATTACTTAAGTGTACTGTGTAGGCTAGTAGCTATTAAAGCTATTATTGAAAAGATATAAGCCACTTATAAGAGAAAGGCCATCTGAATCACAGCAGATTTCTCAGCATAAACCCTCAAATCAAAGCAACAGCTTGGAGTGTAGTATTTCAAATTCTGAAAGAAAACATCTTCCAAAACAGATTGATGTATTTTGCAAAACTATCTTTTGAAATTAATGGAGAAATAAGATAAGTCCCATGTGTAGTTAAAAATAATATGTATTCTGATTTTGTTGGGTGAAATGCTCTGATAACATTTGCTAAGGCCATTTGTTCAGAGAATTGCTTTGGTTCTGATATTTCACTGAATTTTGTGGCCAGTTGATCTATCTTTGTGACAATGTAGTACTGAGATTTTGTGTTACAACTGTGTTATTGCTTATTTTATTTTCTTGTCTATTAATAATTGTCTTAGGCCAGGTGTGGTGGTGCACGCCTGTAATTGCAGCACTTGTGAGGCTGAGGCAGGAGGATCGGTGCAAGTTTGAGACCAGCCTGGGCTACAAAAGTGAGCTCAAGGCCAGCCTGAGCTGCATAGCGAGACCCTGTCTCAAAAAGACAAAAAAAATTATCTTGTATAGTTGAGTGCTTCCATCTTGGTGCATAGATATTTATGATTATTACCACTTCTTCTTGACATTTTCCTCTATGAAGTATGTAGTGACTTCTTTATCTCTTTTGATTATTCTTCATTTTGTATTCACATTATCTACAAATAGAACAGCTACCTTTACATTTTTTCTGGGTTTCTGTTGCATGGAATATTGTTTTCCATATTTTGATTGAAGTCTATGAATTTCTTTTTGAGTTAAATGAGTTGATCATGCAGTATATATTTTTTGATCTTGTTTCTTAATCTATTTTGCCAGTCTGTTTAGGTGGATTGGTGCATTGAGGCCATTTACATTGATGATGGATGATAACTGACATGCATTGACTTATCTTTGTCATTTTATTTTCTTCTTATTATTTCCCTGATTTTTTCCTCTATGTTTAATTGATTGCTCTACTTGGTAGTTTCTTCCTGTTGTTGTTTTTGGAATTGTGGTCATTTTTATTTCTGTCTAGAATATATTTCGGTATGTTTTGTAGGGTCATTTTTGTAGTCATGAATTTCTTCAGTTGTTCTTTTTCATGAAAATATTTTATTTCTCCATTAATTTTGAAAGATAGTTTTTCAAAGGACATCAGTCTGTTGGAAAGTTGTTTTCTTTCAGGACTTGAAATATATCATTCCAAGCTGTTCTTGATTTAAGGGTCTATGTGAAAAATCTGCTATGATTCTGATGGGCTTTCCTTCATAGGTGATCTGCTTGCTGAGAATTCACTTACAGAAACTGGAGGAAAAGGAGACAAAGTCAAAGAAGTATTATGTATGTGTGGAGACAAAGCTTTAGCTCCTGAAAAATTCAGATAAGCCAGAGGTCATCTTTCTTTTTCCACTATTCCTCAAGCTTACCTAACCTAGCAAATAATTTCCTGTTTTTTTTTTGTTTGTTTGTTTGTTTTGTTTTGTTTTTTGCCAGCTCAGCCTGCCTTGAGGGTGGGGCTGGCACAGCATGCAGTGTCACAGTCCCTGAGGTTTCCTAAGCTTTCCTAAGCAGGCACTTTAGGCCACTGAATCATCTCATCGGCCTCTCCTTATCTTCTTAATGAAGTTTTATTCTGGTTATGGCTTCTGCTTTTCAAACAGTTCTCATGGGAACAGATGTAGCTGAAGACTGCAGACATTAGAAAACAGCTCTTGTTGACTATCCACTGCAATTGGGAGTATTCTAACCCCATGAATACCACCAGGTATGCTCTATTTTTATTATTTTTTACAATAGTTAATACATTGCCTAGTGTTGCTGTCATCATAGTTGTCCAGAGTACAAGATGCAGACATGATTTTTTTTTGTCTAAACAACCTTAGTATAGATTTTTCTTTTCTTTGCACAAAGGGAAAGTAGTTGTATATATAGTCCAATAGTCTATCATAATAGTAGGTTTTAAGGTCACCTGGCATTATCAGGGGCTGTTGATTTGAGCCTTTTACAACTCAGAACGTTAATATGGCTTTCCTTTTTATACTTTATGGTTAGACTTTTTCTGCTGGATGGTTAAGACCAAGATAAAGTAAGACCTATGTTATAAAAATATGTATTTTTGTGTCTGACAAAAGGACCAAAGAGGAGACAGTGTTTCCTTAGGGTCACATAGCTCTGGGAGCATTAGGTGAGATGACATACTTGTTGGCAGACCTTCCACATGCACAGAAGAGGCTAAATGTGTGGTGACCTTCCCCAAAGATTTATCCAACAAACAACCCTGACATCGAGGGATGGCTAGGTGACATTCATTCCATAATGTGATAAGAGGAATGCAAAGTGAAATAGTCATGGACTTTGGACTCAAGGGGGCTTTGTTAAATTTTGAAGGTAGCAATATATGAGGAAAAACTGACAAAAGAGAAAAGGAAAGGGATAAGGACAGTAAGCATGGCTTTATCCAAAGTGATTAATTTAGGTGGGGGTGGATGGAGATAATTCACCAAATTCTAAGTAGTGGAGGCACAGTCTAGTAAGAAAAACTGTGAAGTAGGCACAAGTCTTTCATTTTGTTTGTTTTATGGTCCTGGGACTCAGGCTTTGTGCATGCTAGTGCCCTACCAGTGAGCTACAACCCGGCTTTTATGTGCAGATTTTATTTGTTTAGTGAGAAATACCCCAAATCAATATTTATGAAGTCTTAGAAACCAAGATTAGAAAGACAGCATGTGGCAATGAAATGGCAGTGTCATAAACTGTCCCGTACTCCACTGCAGGAATAAAATAAAGTCTATTTGTACTGATTCACAATTCCTCATGCAGGTTTGGTTTTCCACCACTTGCCATTTTAAATGAGTGCTGAATATGTCCAAGATTACTTTCCTCTGTACATGTCTCCCTATTTATCAGACTGTTCTTCATCTCCTCCATCATTTCTTTATTCTTACTAGAAGCTAAAACTTGATAGGAAAATGAAATAAAAGATAGAATATGTTTCTAAACGAAGTTAAATGTTGCATTCATTTTTTCCATTTTCTAAATTGTCCAATTTCATCAGAGAATGACCCCAATCTAGCCTAGAATAATGAAGGCAATTATCAGCTACTTTGTTGCATGAATAAGCACTACTTTCACTTTGCCAATCATCACGTTAAGTGTGTGCTGGATTCTTCTATTTTCCTGCTTGTGCCTGAGTTGAGGCAAGCATCACAAACCAAGTGGCCACACCACCAACTAGAAGATTAAGGGATATGCAAAGAAAATAGACTTAGATCATATAAATTATCTTTGAACTAGAACAACCCTACTCTGATGAGAGAAGATGAGCATCACTTAACATTTTGCAAATCTCTGTCCCTAGAAACATATTACCATGGTAACCTAGGGTTATAGAGCACACAGCATCTATCAGTCCTCTTTCTATGTTCATTGTTCTTGTCATGTGCCATCTGACACTTTGTGGATGCCTATTATGTGTAAAGCATATCATGAACTTCATCATCGCTGCATAGAATTTAAACAAAATGTACCAACTTTTCAATTAAAAGTGGGCTTGAGAGGTAAATATGCAACTCTATTTGCATAACCAGATTCTGTTTATATCAGTATACATTGAAAATGAGACCCAACACACATCAGACTTCTTCCTCATATGCCAGGTGGGGCTATCTTGGCCCATTCCACATTGAGTCATCCAAAATACCAATGTGAGACACACATGGGCAATTGATCATATGAAAAGCAGAAATACTGTGGAGGAAAAAACAAACTAAATTGACCTTTCAAGCCAGAGATATATTAGCCGCCCAATAGCCCTTCTGTTTATAGCTATAGAATTAGGAGAAATCCCTAAGTTTGCCTTATGCTTATGAGCCTCATAAAGCTGGATGAGAACAGGATAACATTTGATGAATAATGACCATGTTTTTGGAGAAATGTACAAAGCTCAGTAATCATTAGAAATTCTTACCAGGAGCCCTAACTGTGAAAGTCATGCCACATATTAACATATAACGTTGAGAATTTACAATCCCAAGTGCTTAACCAGAAACTTCATAAGAATTATCTAATTTAGAGCATTATACAATCATATAATATGTTTTGTTTTTATTTTTAAAATTTAATTTATTGCATGTAAATAAAATTTAATTATTACATGTTTATAGTACCTAATGATTACATTTATCATAGGGAGTTGGAATCTATTATATAATTTCTCACTGATTCAGTGTTAAGAAAGGAAAATTGGAGCATGGAGAGTTTAACTGACTTATGCATAACTATGAGGTAGTAAAGCCAAAGCAGTCTCACTCACAACTATTCTCTTGTTAGCTCAGCCTTGCTGCCTCAGTGTGGTCATGTACCCTGGAAAACAATCACCCAGCTTCCTTGTGCAGAATGGGTTATAACTCTGTAGACTATAGGGCCAATGCCAAAAAAGCCTTTCTTTTTAATTTTTAAAATTCATTTTAATGAGAAAGAAAAGATAAAATAACAACAAAACAGTTTCAGAACAGGTTAGTAGACAGTTACAATAATTAATGTGTTGCATTTTGTTGTCGTTGTAGTACTTATTCAGAGGACAAGATGCAGACATGATATCTATACAAACACTGTTAGTATAAACCTTTCTTCTCATTGACCTAAGGAGAATGTAGCTGTATATCTATCCTAACTATCATGTATATACATACATATTTTTTCACTACAAAGTGGTCCTTTATTTATACCCCTCTTTTTTGTTTTGTTTTGTAAGAGAAGGGTGTTCCATTGCAGTTAGAGAAGCTGTATTTGGAGAAGTCTTTAAAGATTCCTTTCACACTTGATGCCAATCCAAAGACTGTAGGTACTTGAATTCAGCCAGATAACCCAATATAGTCCAATAGTCCATAATAGTGGGTTACCAGCAGAACTGTCAGCTGTCCAAAGTTGTTGACATGAGTCTTTTACAGCTTAGGATATTAATATAGCTTTACACTTTACACCTTGTGGTTACAATTTTCTACTGGGTGGTTATGATTAAGTTAAAGCAAGGCTTATATAACTAAAATGTAACTTTTGCTATCTGACAAGGTCAGTCAAAGCCCCTCAGGATTTACCCTGGAACCATGTACAGCACCCTGTGGATCTTTTGTCAGTGACAGCCATTTGGATGAGTGAAGGCCATTGCCTGACCAATTTGAGAAAGAGCGTTTCTAAGCTGGGTATTACGTTATTCCTTCTGTTTTGTCAGGATGCAAATCAGAGAATAATCTGGGTGAACCATATATTTGTGTTGTTTATAGGAATCTGGTGAAAGCGTTTGTTTCCTGATATGCACTTTTCTAAGACAAGGACTGAACCAATTCATTTCAAAGCAGCTTTACAGATTAGTTTAGGGAAACATCCTTTAGTGGTAAAGAGCATAGCCTCAGTCATCCTGCCTGGGATAAGTGAAGCTCTACTTCTTAAAGCCAACCTGCCCTGCCCTTGTACCGTTCATTTGCAAAATAAGGCTAATCATAGTTCCCACTTCATGGTGTTGTTGTGACAATTAAAGCACTTGATAGAATGCTGCAGATAGAACTTGCCCTCAGTAATTACTAGTTGTTAAGCTTATTGCTCAGTTTGCTGTTTTCAAAAGGTAAGTGCAGTTTAAAATCTCTTATTTGAAATTCTTGCAGCCAGGTGTTCTTTGGAATTCAGAGTTTAACAAATTTTAGAATGGAGATAAGGCACCTATACTGTATATATTCCATGACAGAACTTCCTTAGTAAAGACTAGCACAGCACATGGCAGTTATTTGTACAGTATCCAGGAATATCACTGCATTATCTCTGCTCTAACCAGGAAAAAGAAGAGGTGACAAGAAGCCTTCTGTCAAGTTTTCTGGCAAGCAAGTTTGACAGTATAAAACAGCAGAAAAGTGAGTGCAAACGTACAAAAGTAGGTTCCTTTAGAGAACTCAATGAATTTCATAGTTATAGCAACAGGCTATCAGATCTAGTGTAGCTCAGTGGTATAGCACATGCCTGGCATGTTTATTGTCCTGGTGTCCTCAAACCTTATTTCCATACTTCTAGATTCACCAATCCCAGCCTTCTTGGGGCAGGAAGAACAACACCCTGATGCTTCCACAGCCCTCTGATCTGACTCTTCATCTTTGTTTCCTCCCTTTGATAAATGGCACCCCAGGTTCATCACCCAGGAATTACACCTCTACAATCTCTAATGTTCAGTTCTATTACTAGTGCTTTCTGTTGAGACCTTTGCTACAGATAACATCTGGACTCACTGGCCACGACCTTCATCCTTACTTTCCTAAGTGCATGTTCCATCCTCATTTGTCCTAGACATACTTCAAGGCCACTCTTCCCTCAGTGCCTCTCGGGTCTCAGTACACAATGCTTTAAACATGCCTGTGCCTTCTAGAAGACTCCTACATTGCAAGCCAGCTCTTAACTGCCTCTGAAGCCACCTCTACCTTCCTCTTTCAGCCTCATCCTCCCTCAGTCTACACATAAAAAGACTCTCTGTCTGCCACAGGTCCTGCTCAGCTGTCTCTGTTTATTTGTACATTGTTTTTTGGTTACCCTTTTGCATAACCATCATGCTCATGCTGCAAGGATGAGGCCAGATTGGTTTCTTTCTTAAGGACTGCTGTGATTGTTTGGCACACAATGTTCCTCCTTGCAATGGTACGGGTGCCCTTTAATTATGGTTACTTGTATGCTCCGGCTCCTCTTTTCATCACCTCGTAATTGTGGACACGCTGTGGAGCACTATGGCCAGGAATACAGATCAACAGCCAGTGTCTGAGGTGCACTGAGCATGTGGCAGATGTTTGGTATTCCTTTTGTCATTCTTATTGCTCTTTACATTATGACATGAGCTCTGCAGTGGAGCAGACAGCTGTAGTTCATTACTCAAACACTCCATGGCATTTTCTATCCTCTTACGCATTATGTGTACAGCGAATATTTGTCAGATGAATTGTTGGACTACTGTCGAGCACGCCCTTTGTTTTGGAATTGCTTCAAATCACCCTTTGGATTGAAATTTCAAAGAGTGAAAAATCTCAACTAAAGCAAGAAAATTGAATCCACAGGTAAAAGTTCCATATTTTTGTTCAAACACACAAATCATGAGGCAATATAGCCATTTATATGAATAATTAAACCTACATAAAACCTGAAATCTTATCTAATGGTGCTACTAAGGAAAAACAGTACGGGAATTAAGTGAGGAGTCGATCAGTCTGGGATAGAAAGAACAACCATCTGGCAGAAGCAATGGGAAGACTCTTAAGTCTCCTAAGCCCAGATACTAGGTCAGTAACAGAGGGATTTATTTTGAGCTCTATAAAACTATAAGTATGTATAATTGCACTATGTAATCCAACCTAACCTTTGCCCCTTCTGAGGTGCTTCATAGCCTATTCAGCTGCTATTCCAGATGTTTCTCTCTATTGGTATTCTTATTTTATTTATTTATTTACTTTTATATTTTTAGGGAAGGGTCTACAGGGTGTTCAGGGGTTCACTACTAGATTGGACTCATAGTGATCCACTTGTTTACAGCCTCCCAAGAGGTGGGATTATAGGCTCGTGCCACCACACCCAGTACCAATTGCCATCTCAGCATGCCCTGGGGTTGGGGCCTACATGGCAGGCTCCAGGATCAACCCCCTGGGACCTGTGCCTGCTTGCAGGCACTTTAATTTTCTAAGCTATTTGGCCAGACCCCTCTATTTATCATCCCATGCAGTACTACCAGGCCCCAGCCAGGCAGATTTGCCTTAGAGACCACAAAGCAACACAGACTGCTTCTCAAGCTGCCTGCAGCCCGGCCTCAGCTCCCTTGCTAATGGAAGTCTTTCACTTCTCTCTGCTGCTCTGGGGAACATCCTTTTAATGTTTCTAAGTAGGCAACCACAACTGAAGGCAATTTGTCAGCTTCACTAGCATTTTCAGGGCCCCCCCAGGAACAGCTGGTTGGACAGGGAGATGGCTCACCATTCTTGGCCATTCCTGAGAAATTGCAGTGCCTGGTTTATAAGTTTATAATTTTTTCTCACCTATTCAAAGACAGAAAACCTGTAGAGGAAGACCAACACCCTTGACCTTCATTTGTGAGCAGTTTGAGTCAAGGGACACCTTCTGGATGTTGATCCTGTCCAGGTGTCTGGATTCCTCACAGGAGAAGCTGAGGTGCCAAAGGCATTTTCTTGGAATTGGATGCTTGTACACTGCCCTGCCATGTCTTATCAGACCACGTCCTACCGTGGCCAAGTAAGGGACATCTGAGGTAAAGGCTAAGGAATCACAGGGACCAGAAAACAGACAAACAAACTCTGCTGCATCGAACCTAGCTATCAGATTCAGAGAAACGACAGATCTTTCAAGCTTGTCGTACAAACCTGACATCATGGAAGGTGGAGCAAAGTTTGTGTCTCTCCATCATTTCTAGTCCTAGATATAGTTGGGCACTACCAGGACCCTTCAGAATCCCAGGATGGATATGGTGTGAACTCAGATGTGAGTCCCAAAATTAGAGTACCTCTAATTTTTCTGGGAAAATGATCACAACCTACAGCATGCAGTTGAATTGTGGTGGTAAAACCAAAGCTGTGGCCTCCCGTCTTGCAGCTCAGTATTCCAAACCCAGACCTCTGTCCTTCACTTTTCATCCCTCAAGAAGGAAACATCCTTTCTGCTGAAGTTCACTGAAAATGCGTTTGGATGGCTTTTAACAAAAGAACCCAAACACACACCTCATAAGCCCAATGGGCATCTGAAAGGATGTGTTGGATTTGCTTTCTTATAAACACCACGCCCTTTCCTCCTATAGGTCCTGTTCCCCAAGACTTTTCCAGGCATAAAAGGATGTTCCCCAGAGCAGCAGAGGGAAGTGAAAGACTTCCATTAGCAAATGAGCAGGGGCCCCTGCTGAAGGAAGCTTGAGAAGCAGTCTGTGCTGGTTCATGGTCTCTGAGGTAAATCTGCCTGGCTGGGCTTTCTAGTGCTGCGTGGGCTGAGCTGACCAGATCCTGAAAGCTTGCCAAACCAAGCATCTCAACTATGTCTATTCCTTTAAGCTGAAAACTTTTCTAAAATTTGATGATATGTTTTAAATTTCTACACCAGCCAATCCTACACTCCTGTACTCAGTGCCCATTTGTGGGGACATGTGGCAGTGTTAGATTCTATGCTGATCCCTGTTACTGGAGTGTCCCTGTGCTTTTTAGTGTCTTCTGCCAGATAGCCTTCGTGATTTTCAATAATCATCTCTCATTTCTCACCAGTAAATGTGCATCTGTTTTATCCTTCTTCTAACTTTCAGTTGGCTTAGAAATCAGAACAATGAAGCTAGCTAAACCTCTGAGAAGCACAAGTGAAGATGGGTTGGCTGAGGTTAGGCACATAAATCCCAGTGGGTGGACTAGGTAGATGGCAGACGTCCTTCTGCCTGTGCAGTAAGGATTCTCTTGTACCCTAAAATTATTAGGCCAACAAACCAGACCCCAGATATGAGAGATTTAACTATGATAAGAATGGAAGTTCACTTGCATTCAATTTTTACCAATTTCTTCAGTTGTTTTCCCACAATCACCACAAACAGAGTCAGAATATGGCAGGAGTGACAATATGGAATTTCTGAGCCTAGGTCTCAAGTGATGTACAAAACCTCTCAAGAGCACTCAGGAAATCACTGAGTTTTAGCAGACTGTTCTTGATTAGACCTACATATCAGAGCTATTCTGGTCAGAGAGTAGGTGTGTATCAGTTAGCTTTGGTTATATAATAAGTCATCCGCTAATCCAGAAAGTTTTAAATAACAATTTTTGTTTCTTTATGATGCACTGGATCAGAAATTAGGGTCAGACTCCCTTGGGATGACTGGTGTCTACACTACTTGGAGTCAGTTGGAGACTGCTTCCAGGACCTGTGGGGGTACTGATAAGGGGGGGCCTCTCTCACCTCCTGGGCTCAGCCTGCAAGCCGTCTTTTAGAGAATACTCAATTTCAAGAAGTTGTCTGACCATCCAGTACTGTGTTCTCATTCCTGCTTTCTTGTGAACCAAAGCAAATGGCAAGACCAGTCCAGACTCAAAGAGTAGAGGAATAGATGTCACCTTTTAATGGGAAAAGTTGCCATGACTTTGATCATCTTCAATTTACTATAACAGGAGCCCATAAAGAAACAATTAGGTATAAAATATTCTGATTTAAAAAAAATCATCCTCCCATAGCATATCCAGCCTCTCATTACTTAATTAATATTTGTGAATTAACCAAGTGTTTTCATCTTCATTATTTCATGTATCCACAAGATAAATTTTTAAAGTGTGTCACATATGGCTTTCAGAAAATGGGCTGGAAATCCAGAGAAGGTAGTCCTTTACGCAGGGTACTAAACTACAAACAGATCTTAAACCCTATGTTTGGTCCCTTCCCTGTTCTTATAAGGAATTCCATTTATTTCACGAGAAACTGATTTGCTTATAATCATGTCTGACATCAGAATGGAAGTATTTCCCCAGGCCTTACAGTTCAGAGGTGCTTATTGAAGATGAGCACACTCTGTCTAGTATGTGTTTGTTTCAAACCATACCTATCATTTCAAGCCTCCTCCTCATAAAGCTAGAACATACACAACTATTACTCCTCCCTCAGAAGAGCTGGAAACATCATTTCTCTATGAAAATGTGGTAGCTTATATGAAATTTCTGGGCCTTCACTATGTATGTATATAGTGAAATTCTCCAAACCATTTATATTAAAGATCTACCATATCTATCCCATCAAATGAAATATGATGATTCTGGAGTTGAACTGAAAGATTTTTGAGACATTTTTATTTTTTTCTCCAGAACTGGGGATTGAATTCAGGACCTTGTACTTGCTAAGCAGGCACTTATTCCCTTGAGCTATCTCCCCAGCCCTTTTTAACTGAAAGTTTTCTATGTTATCAGAAAACAAGTTTGAGCTGTCAAACACTCAAATGAAGAAAAAAAATCAAAACAAGAAAGAAAAAGAGGAAAGAAAAAAATCTCTAACTTCTTGACAGTCTTGAAATTTGCTAAGAAGATACTTTAAAAACAAAATATGCATGAATTAAATCAGAAGTCTGCACTCCCACCTTGAGAAAAGAGTTCAAAAATATGCAAAAATAGAGTCAAAGGGAAGAAATATTAAACAAATGAGTAAATTATTTATTTATCTACTGTATATGAACTTCCTCTATGTTTTTCATCTTGGATGCCGGAGAATCAGAGGCCAAGGCTCTTGGAAAATTGATCATCTATGAACCTTATGTCACTTAGCAAAATACTGTCACTGATGTTGCTTTGAGAATTTATATTTCTGTCACATGAAGGAGTGGCATTACTTTAAATTTCTCTTTTTAGTCTCAATTGCTATGAAAGAGCCAGGAGAACTTCCCCAGTATATGTGTGAAGAAACTGAAATTGGTAGAACCTAATTGTCTACGCTCCTTCATGACACTAGCCAAATTGAAGGTTATATAAAAACTCATGTCATGACTCATTCTACCTATAACGTTATTGACTATGAAAACTGGCTTACTGATTGTTTTAATATAAATCTTAAAACATTCATCTAAGCAAAAGTCTAGTCAAAAAATAATAACTTAAGATCCCACTATCCAGAAATGATCACTATTGGATCTATTTTCTTTTTTGTTAATATAATCACAGATGTTTCTGATTTCTCTTGTTAGCTGGTTTTATGTAACCTTAGATCATTTTTCCATGTTATTTCAAAACCTTTGAAAATGCACCTATAAGATGCTATAATGACATTATATCATACGCATATTCCATAATTCATTTGCTTAGTGGCTGTGTGACACTTGGAAAGATTCTGTTTTGGTTCCAGGAAGTAATAAGATAAAAGAGTTTACAGTCTCTAATACTTATGTGTTTTATTTTAGGACCTAGACTTATGAGATTACAAGGTCAAAACCATTCTGGTTGGTAAGGCTCTTAGTATTTTTTACACATTAAATCTTTCCATTAAATCCAAATGAAACAAGACTAAGCAAGAGAACATTTCAATTAAATAAGAAGACTCTTTACCCTGGAAATTTCTTTCTGGGAGAGCCAGGCATATAGTTACTGTATGATTTTTCTCTCACACTAATAGATCTTCCTTAGAGGCTTATAACTTCATAAATAGGTTTTGTTTTCTCTCTCTCTCTCTCTCTTTTGTCTTTATGCAATTTAGTACAGGGTCTATAGGGTCTCACTGGACAGACTAGACTCATTGTATTCCTCTGGTTTTCAGCCTCCCAACCACTGGGATTTACACACACACACACACACACACACACACACACACACACACACACACAGGCAGCGCTCTTTATTTCTGATCATTGCTTTACGTTCATAAGCACATTCCTCCCAAGACTGCATTTATATCTCACAACTCAGTTTTCTATTTCTTTTCCTATTTGTTTGTTTGTTTGTTTGTTTGTTTACCTTTCCAGGGATGGAAAATTTATCCAGATAATGCTTGAGAATTTCTATATGTCACAATGTAGTAAAAATGAAAAGGTGTAAATCTCCCTGTTCCTTATCTCTCCCCTCCTGCTTAACGACTCAAGACATCAGATTACTGTCATTACCATTTCTGCTAAATGGAGGCCCTTAGGCACTAATCACACAGGCAGCTGCCTGGTATCCTAAGAACACACACTTTTTCCATTAAAAAGCTGTAGTCTCTTGTCTCTCTGGCTATATTGGGCATTCTCTGGTTATTTCAATACTATAAAGGCTGCAGCAGCATGCAAAAGAATTTCATTTCTTAAAAAAAAAAAAAAGTTAAGAAAGTCTTCAGGAGATGGTGAGTTTTATTTTGCCTTGACTGGATAAAGGTTTGTTTGCTCTCAAATGTTCCAGGGTGGAGAAAGACTAGGAGAAAGCACAGGATGTAGAGGTCTATTCAGTGTAGTCATCTCCCTTGTTTTCATCTTCACCATCCATGGAGAAAGCAGTGTACTTGCTTGGAGAACTGAACTTGGAGGCTGGATTTTCCTCAGGTTCTTTGGCTCAGCTGTAGATCTGGAGCCTTGATCTTTTTCTGCCATCCTTCCTATCTGACTCCTTCCAGTGATCTTTGTTCCTTTCACCTCCTGGACCATGTCTGGGGTTCCCATTTTGGCCTTACTGGGTACTCACCCCACTATTTTCATCTTTTCTTGCTGGTCTTTCTTCAGCAGGATGAGCTGGAGCCAGTTTCCCCCACCACTGTAGGGGATTGGTGCTCTGTACCTGAGCTCCGAGATGCAGCAGATAGATTAGAAGGTCACTTCACCCATGTGTTCTCCTTCGGTAGAGGGGCTGGCATTGCCTTTAGACGCTGATCTGGTTTGGGAGGCTTAGAAGTTGGAGAGTGGCAGTCTTCCTCCTTATTGAGTATTTCATTTTCTAGAGACTTCTCACTCTCTCTCCTTCGGTCATCCTGGTCTGACTTACTTCTGGCAGACGGGGCCAAGATCCCAGTATGTGATGATTCACTTCCTGTCCTCGGCCTTTTCTGTTCCTGAGTTTCCTCACTTTGCCAGCTTGGATGCCTCTCTGGAGACCGTCGTTCTAGCTTTAGCTCATCTAGCTGATGCTGCATTTTCTCCTCCTCCTTCTGTAGCCATTCTTCCACTGCTTTCTTCAGCAGCCATGCTAACAGGCTTTACCTCTCCAAAGATAGAAGCCACTCGACTGGACTGTTGCTAGCAGAGGAGTCATCTTTAGCAGCACTCCAAGGCTTTCAGTTCAGCTTGGGTCTTTGTGGGGAGGGGGGACCTCTGTCATCATCCCAGAAGTAAGCATCTCTAGAGACCCAGGGCCAATCATTCCGTCTGTCATAGCGATCTTCATATTGGTCTCCTCCTCCTCTGTAATCATCATCTCTGCGGTACCCACCACCACTGCTTATTCTGGAATCATAGCCTCTATCATAGTCTCTGCTGCCTCGGTCATCATAATGATCTCGGCCTTTGTATTGATCCATGTCCCGGTGTGGGCCATTGCGATATCCATCCTAATCCCGATAGTCATACAGTGCTGCTCTGAATCATAGCGATCTCGGTACTTGTCTCCAAAGCTAGCACCGCCTCTTCTCGGCGTGTAGTTGTCAAAGCTGTCTGTGGCAGGACAGGCCCTCCAGTCTGTGTCTGTTTTGTCAGAATTTCAGTTTCTATCTCTCCCAAAAGAACAATCATCTCTGTCCTTATCCTGAGCTAGGTCTACAAAACCCACTCGAATTCTCCTGTTTTCTAGAGACTCTTCATTGAAACTCAGGGCACTGAGCAGGGAATCCAGGTCTTCAAACTCTGCATAACCACAACTTTCTACCTGTCTTGATTGCTGGATTCATGTAGCAAATGCACTGCACTGGTATTTAATGCTCTAAAGAATTCCTTAATAGACTCTTCTGTCACTTCATAGGGCAGGTTCCCCAGAAAAGCAGTGTAGGGTGGTGATTTGGGAAGATGGTTCCAGTCAATATTGGGTTGCCAAGCAGCCTGTGGAGCAGTGAAAAAGGTGGAACTGTCAATTGGAGGTACCCTATTCACATCATTATCATTACTGTACCTGGTGGTTGAAACATCTTCCAGGTCATCCATTTCATCAGCCCAGCTGACTGGTTTGGAAATATAGGTGGTTCCTCCACCAGTCCCTCCATCCTCAGCAAGAAAGTCTGTTTGGGAGATCGTCTTTCGCTGAGGCCACCATGTTGGGAGAGGGAGAGAGAACCCAAAGGCTCAATTTCCTATTTCTGATCCTGTCTGAGACCCAGTTCCTCAAAAGTTACTTCTACTTTCAAGGCACTGATTCTCCAAGGCTTCTGCCTGCTGATCAACCTACCCTTTGCTCACTCACACTGAAAGATCTTGGTTTTGCTTCGATCCTCAAGGAAACCTATGATATGTGCATTCTACTACACTAGGATACAGCCAGTGTATGTATTAGGATGCATTTTATATAATACACTGTTGCAACAGAATTCACAGTTAAAGACACAAAACCAAACTTTCCTGAGGTGGTTTAGTGGCTTCATGCCTTCACTAAGTGCTTCATAAATTTCATTCAATATCTCTAGGTGGGCAACATTTCTTATAACATAAGCATCCTGGGGAGGAGAGTACAGCTGGGATCAAACCCCATCCCTGTGCCTGCCTAAGCAGGTGCTTTAGTTTGTTGACTAAGCCGGCTCAGGCTTTTTCTACTCCTATGTCCCTCTTCTAAAGTTCTGTTGTTCTCTAGAAAACTTGAAGAGACTCTACTAAGGCACATCATTGCTATACCAAAGGCAGTTTTTCTGCTTTTCTATAAATTACTTAATGCGAATTGCTCTAATACAAGATTTTGCTCCTTGGGGAATAATTTTTGCAGGTATATTCCTTATTGCTCTAGAATTTGAGCTATCTTCTTTCACTTTTTTAAGGAGGAAAAATTCTTCACTTTATCCAGGTTGAAATGGATAATTCACCAAGATTAGAACAGAGACAACTTTATGACAAAACTGCTGCGTGGTTTGTAACTTCAGATGACCCTTTCTTCCCTATCATCCTTTCTTTTTCTGTAATTGTTGCACCTCAAATAACTGTGCTTTGTGAGCGTTCATCTGTGTGTCAGACACTAAGAATAGTGGTGAGTTGGATACCAAAATCATGCCCTGGGAGCTTATACACTGGTGAAGGTGACAGATAATCAATGAATGAAGATATGGTGGAGACTTGGGTAGAGATTTTGAACTTAGTCAAAAAGTTTGTAAGAGGCCATGAAGAAGAGCTATGCTGAAACTTAAAAGCTGTTGGCCAGTTATCCAGACTGATTGGATAAAGGGACCTAGATATGGTAAATATTATAAAAAGTATTTGAAACGGGCAGGAATTTAAATTCTCATTCACAATTTTAAGGAAATAATTCTTAGAGTATGTAAAATTTGAGGAAAACTCTTCAAATTGCTAGAAGATAACTGCAAACAAGCCTACCTGGAACAAATGCAATGATAAAATATGAACAGCTTAGGTTTGTGACTGGGAGCAAGACTGAATTACCTGTTACTTTGCTCCTATTCATTACTGTTCTAAAGGTCCTAAGTGGTGTAATAAATAGGAAAAGGAAATTAAAATTGTGGGATTTAGAAAAGGAGGAAGCAATGTTATTATTTGAACATAATATAATTATGTGGCAAATAAAAATATATTCTGATAACCTTCCAGAAGAATTAATCGTCATACAAGACTGCAGGCTGGGGAGATAGTTCAGTAGAATAAGCTCTTGCCTGGCAAGCACAAGGGCCTCAGCTCAAACCCCAGTTCTGCAAAAATCAACACCAGTACAAGACTGCAGAATACAATTTCCATACACAAAAATTGTGCTAAATAAGAGAGAGATAATAAGAGAGTGAAAATATGAAACAAATATTAAGAAAAAATATCAGCAATGTCACATACCCAATTAAATAAAAAATCATGCAAGTGACTTTTGCCCTTTTTTTTGTTGTTGTACTTTTTAGGGAAAGGTCTACAGGGTGTTTAGGGTCTCCCTATTAAGTCGGACTGATGGTGATCTGCTTGTTTACAGCTTCCAAACAGCTGGGATTACAGGCTTGTGACACCATGCCCAGTGTTAATTGTCATTTTAGCATTCCCCAGGGGCAGGGCCCACAAGACAGACCTGGGGACCCAACCTCCAGCCCCTGAGCCTACTTGCAGGCACTGTAATCCACTGATCTATTTGGCGAACCCTTGCCCTAAAATTAGAAAATATCATTAAAAGAAATTTTAAAATATATAAGTAAATGAATGCATATATTGATTTAATAGATTAGAATATTTAATATTATCATATTTAATCTATTTTCCTTAGCTCTGTTAATTAGCAGAACACCCATTGTTCCAGAATCCTTTTCTGCGAAGTCACAAGCTAGTCATGCAAATACACAATACAATATACTAACACTGCATGTTCAACAGAATGCTAAAGTTGAAAAGGCCGACCATGTCCCATATTCAGCGAGGATATGAAAAATTACAACTTTTTCACACTCCTGTTGGTAAAATTACTCTTAATACTCTTTCTCATTATGCGTATTGTGTATAAATAGTAAATGCATTCTTGGATATTCTTTTCTATTCCCAGTGCCTGTGTATGTGCCGTGAAAGTTTAAGTGAGATTCTTCAGAACAGTTTTATATAGAAAAGTTACAAGCTACAGTACAACCAAATATTCATAAAGTTTACAGTGATGAAATAAGGTGACATAGATTCACATAACATAATACCATTTAGCTCACTAAAAATTAGTGAGATACATAGAGCAACATGGATACATCCAAAAATAAAATATTGAGAGAAAGAAAACAGACACAAAACAAAGTTATGGTACAATTTCAATTCAGTAACAGGAAAAAAGTCTATGAGATTAGACATATCTTTTTGTAAAAAGCACAGAAAGTGATTAGAAGGAGATAGATTGGGGGTTTGTGGGGAGCTGGTAATATACTGGTATAATTTAGATCCAAAACTCTCATGTGTAGGGAAAGAGATGGGGTGCTGTCTTCATCAATGGACTTATCCAAGGGTAAAGTCAGTAGCTGACTTTACAGCTATGCTGTTAGGAAATGGGCCTGGTTAGAACTGGGTCACTAGGTAGATAGCCTAAAAAGGTGTATTCTTGTCCCAAGCTCTTCCTGTCTTTCTCTGCATCCTGGATGCCATGGATTGAGTATCTTTCTCTCTACCAGGAATTTCTGCTATCCTGTTTCTGCCTTGTGCTAGGTTTTTTGGTTGGAATGATGTTGCAACAGAGAGGCAGAAGTAGGGGGAGGAGGAGCCTTTATTAACTCTGAAATCCTACAGAGGATGGGGGGGCAGGGAGATGAGGGATTCTCTGATCTGACTCAGGGAGGATGAGACTTTATGTTGTTTTTCTAGGTGTGGAGTTTGAGAGGTAGGTGAGACACAAGGTGAGACACAAGGAACTGACTGGAGGCTCCCTTGTCTGCACAGGAAAGTAAACTGAAGATGTATCCATGACTGGAGTGGGGAAGAAGAAGGAAGTGGTCATTGTGAAGATAAAGCTGTTGCTTTGGGGATTCAGCCATGTTGAATTAGGGCCATGATAATTTAGCGGTATGTACTTGGGCCAGAACCTATAACCTTGGAGCCAGCCAATCATGGTGTAAAGCTGTAAGTAAAAATAAACACCTCCTCCTTTAAGTAGTGACTATTGTTTATTTTGGGCCAGTGAAAAGAGGATGAATAAATGTACTATCCTACTTTCTGGATGTGCTGATCTTATGAAAATTACTCAAATGACATTTAAAATTGAATATCATAAAAAATAATAAAAATCAATGGACTACAAATAAAGCTAAGTTTATACCCCTAAGTGTATCTATAGGGAAGATGATTTCAATAAAGAAAGACAAGAAAGGGCCGGTGGTATACCTCAGCAGATTAAGTGCTTGCTTAGGGAAACGCAGGGGCCAGGGTTCGGTTCCTGGCCCTGCCTGCCGCCCCGACCCTGCTCTGGGACATGCTGAGCCAGTGGTGGAGAACGAGTGTGGTGGCGCGTGCCTATAGTGTTAGCACTTGAGAGGTACAAGCAGGGGGATTGCTGTGAGTCAGTAGGGAGACCCTGTACAAAAAAAAAAAAAAAAAGAAAAGAAAAGAAAAGAAAAAAGGAAGACAAGAAAAAGTGTATCAAATACCAATAAAAATTCTAGACAGGAAATCATAAAATAGGATTAAAAAGTTAGTGAAAAAGAGAATAGACACATAAGATAAAGAAAGATCTTATATTCACAGTGATGCTCCTGCCTCTGCCTCCTAAGTTCTGGGATTTGGGACATGGTCATGTCCCTGATTTTAGAGTGAATGCTCTATATTCCAGAACCAGAACTGTCACAATAGCCATTTTCCCCAAACTGATCTTTACATTTAATGCAATTCCAATAAAAATATGAACAATATTCCTCACAGAACTCAAGAAAACAATACCAAAATTCGTGTGGAACCAGAAGAGACACAGAACAGCAAAAGCAATCCTAGGCAATGAAAACAAAGCAGAAGGCATCACACTCCTGGATTTCAAAATGTGCTATAAATTGACAGTGATAAAAACAGCATGGTTCTGGCACAAAAACAGGGAAGTGAACTAAAGGAATAGAATAGAGGATGCAGAAACTACCCCAGACACATTCAGCAACCTGATCTCTGACAAAAGGACTGAAAGATATGCTGGAGGAAAGATTGCCCCTTTAGCAAATGGTGCTAAGAAAACTGGTTATTCATTCCCATGCAGAGGACTGAAGCCAGGCCCACTTATTTACTACACAGTAAGGTAAAATAAAAATATCTAAAAGATCTAAGTATTAAAATATAATGTTAACTTGCTGGACGATAAAATAAGAAAGATTTCTAAAGATATACATAAGCAAAGACTATTAATTGAACTCAAGTTACAAAACAGATAACATTAGAAATCAACCATGGAATCAGTTAAATTGAAAAGCTTCTGTACACAAAAGGAACAACAGAGTGAGGAGAAAAGCTCTAGGGTGGAAAAAAATTTGCAAACTACAACTTGGATAGAAGACTAATATCTAGGATAGATAATGCAGAAGACTGTAGGCCTTTTCAGAATAAAGATACAGTCAAAAGTAGGCAAATCAAATGAATAGACACTTCTCAGAAGAAGTACAACTGGCCAATGAACATTAAAAGGAAATTTAATACCACTTACTATTAGAGAAATGCAAATTAAAGCAATAGTAACTCTTCCTCTACAAATAGGTCAAGAAATCAAATTACCCTCAGCAGAGAATTTAGGAAACCACTGAGATATAGGATGTTATGGCATAGGTTCTCTTATGTCCTGAGTCCTCACTGACCTTGAAGGGTAGGGCCAAAATATTGGCTATCTTTGTAGCCCTTTTTTTTTTTCTCAAATTTTTGGTCTGCAAGCTAATATTCTTTTTTAAAATTACTTTTAATAAGAAATATCAATATGATAGTTTCATAACTCATTAGTAGTACATTCTCAATAATTAACACATTGCATATTGTCTTCAGTAGGAATACAGAACACGGGTTATGGACATGGTACATTTTCTAATTGATATTGGCAAGGAAAAAAATTCTTCTCTTTGAACTGAGAGGAAGTAGATGTATACATAGTCTAATGTTCCATAATTACAGTGGGTTACTGGTGAAATGGACAGTGTTGGAGGTTGTTGATTTAAGCCTCTTATAGCTGATCATAGTAATCTAGTTGTGCATTTTATGCCTCATAATTAAGCTTTTCTGCTGGGTGATCAAGGGTAAGTGAAAGCAAGACCTGTATAGAAAAACATTCATTTTTTGTATCTTCCAAGGTCAAATCCCTTCAGGATTAACTTTGGAACCACGTACAGTGCTTTGTTGAACTGTTGTCAGTGTCAGCCTTCAGGATGAGTAACAGCCATTGCTTGGCCAGTTTGCTTTCTGTGAAAGCCTGAGAGGTTTTTCTCTGGGTGACTCTCCTTAGACACACTATAGTTTATTTATCCCCTTCCTCTGAGGTCCCATAATCTCCCTGACCAGAAAAATTGGGACATCTCTGATTTATGGGATGTTACAGTGCAGGTTCTCTTATGTCCTGAATCCTTACTGACCTTGAAGGGCTAGGGCCAAAATATTGACAATCCTCATAGCCCTTCTTTTTCTCCAATTTTTGGTTTGTTAACTTACATTTTCAACTTTCTAGCAGAGAAGCTTCATGATACTATTACTCTATAACATAGGTAATTGAGCTTATCATCACTGGCTTTGTGAATATCAAACATCTTAGACTTACCTTGAAATTGATATTTTCCAACAATCATTGATATTCTAATAACTCTCTATAGAATATGATAAGAGCAGTTACACATTTTTACGCAGACATTTAGAAATCCAAGGATGTACAAAATTATAGCCTGTGAGGTCTATGGCATTTTGCCCAGTATCTTACTCTCAATTAACACCTCCCCCCCTTTTGTTGTTGTTAACCAGCCCTTTACTTGAGAGAGAGAGAGTATAACAGTAACTGTGTTTACATTGGGAGCAGTACACATAAAAAAGAGGAGAGTGACATACATTCCAAGCATAGTTTTAGTGTTGCATGGTGCTATGATCAATGTGATGAACCTTTTGAAGGTTCTTAGGGCCAATATCTGATTCATCCTTGTACATAAGTGCATAGTTTTTCTCCTGCTATGTTTTCTCTCTTATCTGCTTCCAGTCTCTTTGTTGTTTAAACTATAACACATTCAGCTGTGTTATGCCCTTAGGTTTTTATTTCTTCTTTACAGTTCTCACACTAGGAGGAGACTATATGATATTTACACATGTAAGGCTGGTTTATTTCACTTATGAGTATATGTTCAATATGCATCCATTTATATGTAAAGTCTTCCAGCTTATCATTCTTTATAGCTGAGTAATATTCCATTGTATAAAAATACCACATTTTTTTAACCATTCTTCAAATGATGGCATTTTGGTTGTTTCCAAGATTTGGCTATTACAAATTGGGCTGCTATAAACATAGGTGCACAGATATCGCTATGGTTGCAAACTTATATTCTTAACCCTCCAGAAGAAAAGTTTAGTGATATTATTATTTTATAACATAGGCATTTGAGCTTAACATTATTGCTATTCTGAGTATCAAACATCTTAGACTTAACTTGGAATTCGTATTTATCAATCACTGATATTCTAATGAATCTCTATAGAATGTGATAAAAGCAGTTACACATTTTTACACAGGAATTTAGAAACCTAAGCATATACAAAGTTGTAGCCTGTCACTCCTTAGGTATTTTTCCTAGTCTCTTACTCTCATTTAACACTATTTTTTGTTTTCTTGTGAATCAACCATTTACTTGAGAGAGTATAGCAGTAAATAAAATTACATTAGAAGCAGCACACATCTAAAAGACCAGAATGGCAAGCATTCCATGCATAATTATAAAGTTTTATCCTCAGTGTGATCAACCTTTTCGAGGTTTTTAGGACTGTTATCTAATTCATCCTGTGCTTGGTTTTGCTCCTACCAAGTTTCCTAAGTTTTCTGCTTATAGTCACTTCATTGTTTAACTTTTAAGTTCTTTATTTTCATTCAGCTGTGTTATGTCTCTCCATTTTCATTTCCTCTTTTGGGTGCTTACACTGGGAAGACTATGCAATATTTATACAAGTAGATCTGCTTTATTTCACTTATGATTATATGTTCAAGATACAGATAGATAAATTGGATTATTTCTTTAAATAGAAAACTAAGGCAAATTAAAATGATCAACCCTATAAAAATTGAACCTGAACATTTTCAAAGATGACTCCAAGAGCACTGGTTTCATTAACAATTTCTAGCTGGGTAAGGAAAAATTAATGCTATCTTTTGACAGGATGTGAGGTCAAAAAAAGAGGGGCAGCTTTAATTCATTAATGAGGTTGACTTGATGGCAAAACCAACATGGACATTAAAGAAAAGATTTTTACGGGGCAATCACAAAACATGGCAAAAGTCCTGAATAACTCTCTGAAAATAAATGCAGCTCCGCAATATATAGAACAGATGAACACATCATCATCAATGGTGATATAATTGCACAAATGCAAATTTCAGTTAACATTTTAAAATTATTGCAATTGGCTACATTATGAGAATAAGTAATAAATCCATGACTCACCTCAAGACATGTATTTTAAAATCTGAAATCTTTTTAAAAAATCATACCCTAAAACTCTTAAGTAATGCAGAAGTTAAAGAAAAGCATTATTACTTAGATACAAGATATCTACAAAATCCCATAGAAAACAGACCTAATTTGGAATACAGATTTCTCTTAAAGATTGAGAACAAGATGCTCTTCTCACCATTCCTGTTTGATCTTGAACAGCAAGCTTTATCCAGAACAGTGGCAAGAAAAAGAAAGCTATAAAGAGTAAGAAAAATATACAGACACACTGACAAAATTGGTAAATGACTTTAGCAACTGTTAGATATAGAGGTCTCTACAAAGTCCATCCATACTATACCTTCAGTGATTAATACACAGGGACTCAGTGTCAAATAAATGAGAGATGGATGCATAAGATTCTGTAGTAACATTAAAATAGAAGGGATTAGGTACATGTCGGGGTTGAGTGCAGTCACAAAAGGACAATATAAAAGTTCTTTCTGGTATGCATTTTAGCAGGACCAACTAGAACATATAGTGTAAAACATAAACATTTTCCACTTAGAATAGTATCAAAATAGCAAACACCTAAGCATATTTCCACAACAGATATATGTGCCCCATGTGCAGGAAAACAATTCTATTCAGAACTCAAAGGAAGGTTAAATAAATTGGGGATTAGCCCATCCATGATCATTAGTTAGAGGATTCAGTTATAAAGATAGCAGTTTTTATAAGATGCACGCATACATTCAGTGAAACTCTTATCAGTATTCCAGCAACAGTTTTGTTTTCATGGATAGTGAGAAGTTTATACTACAATTCATGTGAAAATCCAAAGCCTCAAGGAAAACCAAAATTATTTTGAATGAAAAGAATATAGTTAGACAATATTTAACTCCACATAACAAGAAGAAATTTCAGTGGTATTGAGTTATTAGCAAATAGGGGGAAAGAAATTTGGCCCTTATATTGCCTGTGCACATGTGTGTGTGCTCACACACACACACACACACACACACACACACCTGTCTAATGGTTTGTAGAAATGAATGTGAATTACATTAAAGAAGAAAGCATGAGAGAATGTTTCTATGGCTTTGTAATAGGAAAGAATAAGTGACAGAGGCAGGATTGATTAATGGGCTTAACTTGCAGTTAAAGCTTTCGTTTCATAAAATTCATCATTGTAAGACTAGAGAAGAGTGAGAGCAATAACTGAAGGGGAAAACCATTGAGGTGGCTGCTTCAGTTATCCAGGGCCACCTGCCTACAAGAGACATGTCTACACACTCTGCCTAGATTATTTTGCTCCCAGGTACTCCAAACTGGCCTTCAGATATGGGCTTACTATGATTTAGGTCTTGAATATTTCCCCAAATATTCATTTGGTGAAAACATGGCCTGCAGCCCATAATGCTGTTGGAGGTGGAGTATTATAGAAGAAAGTGAGTTCACTGGGAACATGTTCTTGCAGAGGATACTGGTATACTGATCCCTTCCTGTCTCTACTCTACCTTCCTCTACTCTCTCTCTCTTTCTTTACCTCCTGGTCATCATGAAGTGAGCAGCTTTTTATTGTGTGCCCCCCTCCATAATGCATTGTCTTTCCACGGCCCAAAACCATCAGAGCCAATTATCTGTTAGCTGACTTCCAAAACCCTGAGATAAAATAAATCTTTCCTTTTCATCAGTTGATTATCTTAGATATTTGTCCTAGCCATAGACCCCAACACATAGTTCAACCTCTGCTTTCTCTGAAAGGTCACTGTATTTCCTTCTGTGTTAAATCTTGCTATTCCAATGGCTTGCATTGGAATAACATGTCCCAGTTGTGGCTTTTGTCATATTTAAATCTTTACATTGATTGAATGTTTCCTTAGTTAGTATCTGTTTAATATACTGAATTGTGAAGCTCATTTATATGTGACTTTTGCTTTGACTATACCTTCAAAGATTAAAATACAGGGACTCAGTGTCAAATAAATGAGGAATGGATGAATAGGATTCTGTGTTAGCACCAAAGTAGAAGTTAAGGATTAGGTTCATGTGTGGGTTGAGTGTGGTCACAAAAGGACAATATAAAAGTTCTTCATGGTATTGTTTGTTTGGTTTTTTTTAAAGATTTTTTTAAAATTTATTTCTCTTAAATCTCATTTATTTGTTTGCGTTATGGCTGGCTCAGCCCACCAAGGGGTGGGAGTGTGCAGCATATGGTGCCAGGGATCGAGGAGCAGTCGCAGCACTTGCCTTGTTTCCTCTGCAGGCGCTTTAGACCACTGAACTATCTCGCTGGCACTTCATGGTACTGTTAAGGTTTGTATATAGGTGTCTCCCCAAAGCCTCATGCAGTCATTTGGTGGCTTCTGGAATTTGTAATTGATTATTGTGGGTGTGGGTGCTGAGCCTCCCTGGGGTTGGTGATTTGCATTTCAATGTAAGGAAGGAAGAGAAGTTACCTGCTTGAGCTGTTGCTAGCTCTCTCCCTGCTCTCTTGCTCTTTGCCTCACCCTGTGAAAGGTTGTTTTCTGCCTTGTGCCTCTCTGCCTTGGAGCCAGCTGAATATGGACTGAAACTTCCAGTAACTGTGAGCTAAATAAACCTTTCCTTCCCTCATTTTGAGTGTCAGGTGTTTGTCCCAACAACGAGAGAAGAGTAACTATGCAATGCCACCTTATTTAGACACTGGCAACATTACTACTAGACTGCAATGCATGATAACTATAAAAACAATGCATTCTCATGAAGGTCTAGAGGTCTCTTTTCTAAATACTTACCTAAAAAATATCTAGATATGCACATTTTCAGACTTATAAATGATATAAAATTTGAATATTCTATAAGCTTTGAGTCTGGCATCGCTAGCATTTCACATACAAGCACACTATTCAGATCCATCTTTATGTATCCTGGAGGGCTTATTCTGCAGAAGGTTCTACATTTATGAGAGAAGTGGCTGTTAGTAGGTCGTAAAAGTTATCTGAGATCTGAAAAAAACCCAAAGTGTTTGCCATTGGCTTATGGAACTGAGAAAAGAGAAATTTTAAAATATCAGTGGTAGTTGGCTTTGATCCCATCAAGAGGGAAAAATTATAAAAATACCTCACTGTCAACACTGCTTGGGAACAGGAAAATTGGAAAGACTCTGACACTATTAGGGTCATCTCTAGCAATTACTTATAAACTGTATAAGATGGTCTATATTTACTGATACTGATATGGATAAACTTTGGGTGTGACTATATTTTACATACATGCACTCACACACACACTCTCACACATACAAATTCATATATGCAGATGTAATTTTATAAAAATCATATCTAGATATGAACAAAATATTTGTGTACAAATACAATGACTTTCCTAATACCACATTAGCCTTTTCTTTCTCCTTAGGTTTGCTGTAGAGTTGTGGGGAGATTATTGTTAGACTTGGCTGGTGTCTGCTTAGTATAAATGTGTATTACAATTTTTGTAAGGAAAAAAAATTGCCAGTTTTTATATTTTCTCAAAGAAAAAATGATTTTTATGCAGTTCTTTGAGTATTTCTGTTGACTTTTTTGTACTAATTTACACTTTGCCTCCTCCTTTCTATTATTTTCTTTGATTGTTATTTTCCCATAGAATTTTTAAGAAAAAATTACAATTATTTATTGTAACCACTCAATAATTACAAGTGCAGTGCTTGAATTCTTCACACAATGTATTAGTACAAAGACAGGACCCTTCCAGGTCACCTCTACTAGTGATATTTGATATCAGATGAATATAAATATAGTCATCTTGGAAAATGCTTTCAGACCAAAATAGTAATTCAGAGAATGTTTGATGAGATTGGACAAAAATCTCATAGTTCTCAATCTCACAAATATGAGTGGCAAAAGAACAGAGCATATGTAAACAGCATTTGGCCAATACTGAAATGAAGGTCAGCAAGGAAAAGCTGAAGAGAACAGGGTCGGTACATGGTACTTAATAGTAGGAACCATTCTTGTAATGCACGCCACCTTCTCTAGATTGGCATTTGTTTGCCCTCCCTGAGAAAGGCCTTGTATTAGTTACTTTTTGCTCGTTGCTGGGACAAATACCCAACACTCAAAATGAAGGAAGGAAAGGTTTATTTAGCTCACAGTTTGTGGAGGTTTCAGTCCATATTCAGCTGGCCCAAGGCTGAGTGGAACAGAGCAGAGAGCATCCAGTTCATGGTGGAGGAACAGCAACAAAATGGCGGCAGAGGTAGCCAACCAACACAGCAGCAGAGCAACAGCAACAGCTGAGAACGACAGCTTAAGTCTGTCTCTCTATCTCTCTTTATATTACATTCAGGCTCTCTGCCTTAGCTCCCGCCCTAGGCTACACCCATAATCCCAGAAGTACTTCCACCCATAATCCCATCAGTACTAAAACCTATAATCCCAGGGATCATGGAACAAGTCTCAAAATCTAGAAGTCCCCGCCCAGTGACTCCATGAGGCTTTGGGGGGACAACTAGACATAAACCATAACAGGCCTCACTAATCAATTGATCTCAATTAAAACTATTGAGATCATATGATGTTAGTTGTGATCACAAAGGAATTAAAGTAGATATCCATAATTTAGGAATCATAAATATATGTGTCTTAGTTACTCTTCTCTCGTTGCTGGGACAAACACCTGACACTCAAAATGAGGGAAAGAAAGGTTTATTTAGCTCACAGCTACTGGAGGTTTCAGTCCATATTCAGCTGGCTCCAAGGCAAAGCTGCATGTGGCAAAGGGGAACCTTTCAAGGAGGCAGCTAAGAGCAAGGGCACAGCACAAAGGGAGCCAAGGGAGAGCTAGCAGCAGCTCAAGCAGCTAACTTCTCTTCCTTTACACTGAAATGCAAACCACCTGCCCCAGGGGAGGGGCAGCACCCATTTCCACAATAATCAGTTACAAATTTCAGAAGCAGCGCTGAGACAGCCTGAGGCTTTGGGGGGACACCTACACACAAACCATAACAATATGAAATTGAAGTACATATTCCTAAATAAATAAGCAAAAAACTAAAATTGGAAAAGGCACTATGATGAAAGAAAATAAGCACACAACATACCAAAAGCATGGGTTGAAATTGAAGCAGTATTTAGGGAGTTTATTACTTTTGGTACCAACAGTGCTTTAAAAGATCTCAAATCATTAGCTTGAAACTTAGTATAGGAAACTTGAGAATAAAATACAAATGAAACTGAAGTAACAAGTGAGAAAATAATAAATATTAGACAGAAATTGTTAGAGAATGGAAGGACAACAAATAAAGCCATTCAGTAAATATAAATGAACATGATCATGTGTTTTGAGTATGGACTCCTGGGAAATAATTTGAGTCACTGTCTTTGTGGTTTCTCTAGCGCACAACCTAAGCATCAAGCTAGAAATTCCTGGCTATTTTCTATGTGGAAAAGGTAATGGGTTACTTAGGTTTCAAACTCACTGAGGTTCTTTGTGAATTAGTAATAGGGCACACAAGACTACTCAGCAGTTTAAAATTACAACTTTAAGCCCTCATGTCCAGGAAGTTCCTCCTAAGGCTCATGAGTTCTTTTTATAACTGCTCTTAGCAAATAGTGCACTGTACTTGTGAAGAGCAAAAGTTAATGACCTTAGGTCATAATGTACCAATTGTAATAGCCTAAGCTAGAGTGATTCACGTTGATGTATATGTACCTAAGGAAGTCAGCCCCCAGAGGTGATATTTAAGTGTAGGCCTGACTACCTGTTGAACCATATAGGAATGTAGCTAATGATTTCAATCTGCTAAAGATCAGAGGAAGTTCATTTAGACCTTGCACTCAATCTATTGTCTAGTTAATTTGTAAATTATGCCTGCATGTGTTGGTAGGTTACAAATGATTAATTTTAAAAAATCAGCACATGCTCAGTGGGAAGTAGTTTCTGTGTAAAAACCCTGTTCTCTTGTCATTCAGTGTGCTTCTTGGTCTTCTCTGCTGCATGAGTTGAAGTCAGGAAGGCCCTGAGCTTGGTATTAAAGGCTCAAATTTAAATTCTAATTTGGACTCTGGTCTGGCCTCTCTTTGAGAACCCATAACAGAAAATTCTGTCTTATATCTGATTTTCCGAGAAATTTAGAAACAGATGTAGTTTTCAGCTCTTTTTCCACAAGAAGGAACTGAAGACTAAGTTGCAGGACTAAGATGTACAATTGCCAGTGAGTTAGTGATGAGTTTAAATCAAAGCCTGTGGTGCTGTCCTTACTCGACATGTTAAGTCCTTAAGCAGAGCCTTGAACCTCACCTACAGTTGTACAGACTGTTGTACTCTAAGAATGAGACAACTGAGGCAGGCGTCCAAAGAGAAAAGAGAGCACTTTATTTTAGCTGCTACCCAGTGGCGGTCTCTAAGCAAGAGAGCAAAGAGGCGTGCAATGTGGGGCTTTACTTAGGGTTATATAAAAACAAACAGTAATACAGAAACCAATCACGCTTACTTGTGGGGTATATGGCATATTTTCATTGGCTGGTTTTGAATCATGTCCATATTTAGCTAAGGTGTAACTTGTAACTCATGACCTGAAATGTCACGACTGAGTCACATTCGGGAAAAGGAACTTAAAAAGGGAACATCTGAGTCCTGCTTAACAATGGGGGTAGGTATGTGGTCAAAGTTTAACATGTCCCATATTTGGTCTCTTGGAAGGGTTGTTTAATGGGAATGCGAATGTTGGCTCACCTTAGCAGTTGGAACGCGATGTTACTCAGGCAGCAGGACATTTATAACATTATGTGGTCGGGCAACTGATATTTGTCAAAGTGGGGCACAGGGGAAGTGGCACATACAGAACAGGGAAATGGTGACAATAATAAAAGGTCAAGATGGAGCCACAATGGTTAGCAATGAAGTTACAATGGTCAGGCTACAACACAGACTATGTACAAAGACAAGGATACTCCAGGAACCCATGATCCCGTGTGTAAAATAAATGACCTCTGAGAGAGGCTGCCCAGGTAGATATAGCTATCTACAAAGGATATCTAGGGTATGTTCCGTGACTCTACATAGCTACAGCTGCTGCTTCTCAGGGATGGTGAACTTTCAGACCTTATTGCTGAGAGCCATGTAAGGCCTTCCAAAATTGATTTTCCCCCATGATGGCTTTTGTACCCTTTAGCAACTTAGACTTTTTTTTTTTTTTTGATTGAGCTAGACCCTAATCATTTCCAGACTAAATGGATTTTAGGAGTTCTGAAAGGCTGAACTATTTGAAAAATGGCCAGCCTACATGTGGCCACAGAGGGAATCTTCCTCTTAGGCCAACTGTGCTCTAAATATTGAAATGTCATTTTCACAGCTAATACAGTTTTTCCAGATGAATTATTCTTCAAAATTGTTCGACATTAACAGACATGTAAATTTTTGTTATTAAAAAAAAATTTCCTTTGCATTTGAAATAAATCAGTGTTAGAAGTAATATTCTGTAAGTGCAAATGGGAGTAAAGATGTCTCTAATGTCATTTGCCCCAGTGCTGTTTTTTCCAAGAGGGTTGTCAGCAATGTGCAGTAGTTCTATCAAAAATGGGTTAGTGATGTCTCTTAGGTTATCCATCAGGGAGAGTTAGCACATCTGTTTTGGCTACTGACCATAGTCTATGATACCTATGTATGCCCACAGTGTATGACAACACAGTAAGCATCTTCAGGTTGCAATCAATGCTCATGCTTGATAGGGAAATTGGAAAGCTGAGTATCAATTTTCCTTCATTGATATTTTAATTGATTCTCTATGATTTAATACCAAGTATCTGTGTTGCAAAGTTTTGTTTTGCTTTAATCTTTTTAAACTGAGTTATAGCATGCACACAATCAGGTATATATAACTTCAGTGCATGACTTAATAAATGTTTATTTATATGTAAACACTGCTAGATCAAGATAGGGAACATCTCTAGCACTACTTGTGAGTATAGGTGACTAAGAGTGATTTTACCTAGAAGTTGAACAGTGCTATATTTATCGCATCTTAGCATAGAAATGGGGGTGTAGGTCAGTGGAGAAACAGGTACTCAGAATATGTTTACACACTTTCAGAAAAAGAAAACAGTGGCAGGAAGTGTTGGAATGAATGTAGAAATATATGTGGCACTCTGATTTTTATGATGTGGGGATGTAAATTAATCTGTCACAGAGTGTATGAAAGTCCAGACCTTATCAGTGTATTGTCATGAGTTAGAAACAATTGTCTAAGTTCCTACAATAATTAGATGTAGAGAGGCATTTGGAAAATAATTTTAGATGAATGTTATAAGATTCAAACATCATGAAATGAAAAGGCTGAGGAAAGACCATAATTTTAAACTATGTCAACCTCACCCTTTGATATTTTACTTATTATTTATATAACTCTTTCAAGGATTAAGCTAGTTTTTGTTAATCATTTACCATTTGCCGGGTGATGGAAGACACTTCAGGGTGACAGGACCCATGGTCAGCAGTGCCATCTCTGAATCCATTTAACTATTTTTCAAGGACATTCTGTCTCAGCTGATTTCAGTGCCTGTACTTTCAAACCTGTGACGGTATTTACAGCTTTCTTTCTACCTGTGACATTTGCACTTCTCAACTAAATGCTTCAGTAACTCTTACGCTCTTTACATATCCTGTAGCTAAAAACTGTCCTGCTTGCTTAAGAAAATGCAGTGACTCTCAGGTTAGAGCCCTCTGACAGAATGTGACCTAAGAGAGCACATATTCTGAGCCTGAATTTTCTAACCCTGTTTTGCTAAAGAATAGTAGCTGGGTACTTTCCAGAGGAGGGAGGGAAGCAGGAAAGGGAACCATTTGCCTGGACTCTGAAACAAGAGAAAAACCTACTTTTCTTCATCATTTAATGATAAATATGTGAGAAACTTTGCCTGCCTACATAGATTACACAGTGTTTAGGATAGGAAATTTAATGAGATGCATTTCTCCTTCCCCTTCCTCTTCCTTCTCTTCTTCCTCCCCCTTGCCTTCTTTTCCTCTTTCTTGTCTTATTTACTTGCCTCTTTTGCCTCCTTTTTGAAGAAAATGGTCTGAGAGACTCAATTTGTTTAGATATTAGAGTCTTTCTAGAGTCAGCCCCAGAGAATATTTCTGGGAAATACAAGGAGTATCTCTGAAACCCCTCTGAGGTGGGTAGGATAGCAACACCCATCCCCTTCACTGTCTGGAAGCTAGGAAATTCTGAACAACCTTCTCATCTGCCTCTCTCTGTTAAGTTAATCTATGGTTCTATCATTCTACTCAAAAGACATTGACTCTCTATTGTGTATGCACTCTGTGCTAAGAATTATGCTATGTGTCTTAGTGTCTCAGTTATTCTTCCCTCATTTTTGGGACAAACATGTGACACCCGAAGTGAAGAAAGAAAAGGTTCATTTAGCTCATTGTTACTGGAGGTTTCAGTTCATACTCAGCTGGCTCTAAGGCAAAGTGACACATAGCAGAGAGTAACCTTTCATGGCAGTGGCAAAGGGCAGAGAGCAAAATGGAGGGGTAGCAGCAGCAATGGCCACAGAGAGCAAGTCTGTCTCCCTCAAATTGCATTCAGGCTATCTGCACCAACTGGATGCAGTACTAACACCCATAGTATCAGTGGATCATAAATTAATCACAAACTCTAGAAGTCTGCCCCATGCCTGCATGAGGCTTTGAGGGGACAACTAGACATAAACCATAACAGTTAGAGATTTGAAGCAAATTCAGATTTAATTGAACTCAGTCCTTATCTTAGCTCCAGTAAGATTAAGTAAATACAGTTATAAATATGTTAATGACTCATCCTTAATAAGTCACAATTAACTGTGAAATCAACTATATGAATTATGTGCTATGGGACTGCTGAGGAAGGATTTATTCTGTGGTGAGGATGATTGGGAAAGTTGTTTGGGCTTTGGAGTCTAAGTAAAATTTTATGACAGAAAGATTATAAGTTTAAGGGAAAAAAGATACCTTGAAAATTATAATATCAAAGAGAGTCTTCTGATTTGCTTACTTATTTAAAACATTATTCATTTATTTGTCTATTTAGTATGTTCTTTGATAAGTTGCTACCTTGTGCTAGGGACTAGGTAGGCTTTGAGCATACTAGCAAGCTCCTTGTGCCCTGTGGAAGCTGAAATCTCCTGGGAAAATACATAAGTGAAGCAGTTGCTCTCATCATTATTTCTTTGTTAGCAATCATGATGAGCAGAAGTAAGAGGGTTCCACAAATATGTGTAAAGCATAGCCTGACCCGTGTGCAGGTTGTGCGTTTCTCAAGAAAAATGATACTTAATTTGGCATCTGCAAAATGATCATGAGGTGTGAATGAACATTCTGATACCGAGAGCTTCTGTGGGCTAACTTGTGTCTCTTGAAATTCATATGCTGAAGCTCCAGTCCCTCAGCCCCCCAGGATGTGACTACATTTAAAGACAGGTCTTTCAAGGAGATGCTTGTTCAAATGAGGCCATTAGGATGAGCCCAAATCCAATCTGACTGGTGGCCTTGTAAGAAAGAATTTGAATCTACAAAGACACGTGAAGGATGCATGCACAGGGAAGGCTATGTGAAGAATAAGATAGCCATCTGAGGCCAAGGGAGAAGCCTCACAAGAAATTAGACCTGTTAACCCCATAACATTCCTGGACTCTCAGTCTCCAAACCTATGAGAAATAAATATCAATTGTATAAGCCTCCTGATCTGTGGTATTTTATCATGGCAGCTCTTTCTGTCATGGGCTATGTTCAAAGGATAAGAATGGTGGCCAATATGGACACTTTTTCTGAGTAAATTTATTCTCTTTCTCTGGGCTTCAGGATTTTTTCCTTTAAGTCAAAATTATGATTGACTGCCATTGCTGCAATTCCTTCTGAGTCTGAGATATTATAAATTTAATATTTGGGCTTTATAATCCCAGCACCAAAGGGAAAAAAAATGAACAGGATCATTGATTGAGAATTCCTTAATGCAACACACAATGCTTTGGGAAGCATTTGTGATTTATTAAGTCTAATGGCAACTGATCATTAAATATTTGTTGAAAGGATGGAAAGTTATTTGGGATAAACACCCACCAATGATTGAGGACTTCTGGCCAGCTGGGGAGAATTCTAATGTGAATATACAGAAGAGTAAATTATTAACAAGAACCATGAAAAAGTTGCTCAGGTATCTCTAGACTTTTTTTTTTTTTTTTTTTTTTTTTTTTTTTGTATTTTTAGGGAAGAATCTGCAGGGTGTTTAGGGTTTCACTACTAGATTGGACTTGTAGTGATCGACCTGTTTACAACTTCTCAAGAGCTGGGATTACAGGCACAGGTCACCACGTCCAATCTCAATTGCCATTTTAGTGCACCCTTGGGGCAGGGCTGGCATAGCAGGCCTGGGGATGGAGCGCCTGGGCCCTGCACCTGCTTGTAGGTGCTTTAATCCACTGAGCTATTTGTTCAGCCCTCTAGACAACTTTTTAAAGTTGACATTATTTTGTAAATGAAGACAAGAGGATGTTTTTCATCTCAAGAGTCTCTAGGAACCAGACACTCACAGAGAGCAGAGATAGCTGAGATGCTCTAGGAGAGATCTGCAAGCTCTGAGTACTGATAGGTAGCAGGACTTCCCTGGTGAGGATAAGGAGATGGCAGGGCCAGAACTTTTTCCTAGTAGACCTCAGTGTCCTGTAAATTTACTGTCTCTCTTTCACCTCAACTTACTCATGCCAAATCTTGTAATTTGAATAGCTAGGTGACATGAAGTCAGCTAATATGAAAACAGAATTGAGAGTTTCCAGAATTTCCCAGCTTTCAAAGAATGCAGTTGATTGACCTTGCACCCTGCACTAGCAGACTTAGAGCCGACGAACGTAACTGCATCTGCTCATCTGATTGCATCCAGATACCAGGTGAACTGTGGTGGTTTTGCCCACTTTGGGCTAAGCCTTAGAGTTAACTAAAGCTTTTCTTCATGAATAGCTTATACATGAGGATGTTCCAGTCATGCTCATATTTATATCCAATGGGATACTCTCATCAACATTGTAAATAATATAAAAGGACATGCTTCAATTAAGTTTATTCTGCAGAACCCACATTATCATTGCATGTTCAATACTAGCTTCTGGAACAGAAAAAAAAAAAATCCTAAGGATGTTTCCATCTAGGAGGATGCCAGAGAATTGGCAACCAGGGCCCAATATACAACAGCCAGTGTTGTAGAAGCCAGAGATTTATAGCTCTGCTTCTGGGACAAATCATCTCAGATGCAAAAGGGTCTTTCTGTTCCAATTCAGAAAGCTGTCTCCTAGCACTGATGTGTCTTAGGACCTTGCTGGGAAAATGAGAGTTGGGGCTGGGGAGATAGCTCAGTGGAATAAATGCTTACCTGGGAAGCAGAAGGTCCTGAGTTTGATCTCTGGTACCACCAAAAATAAAAAAAATAAAAAATAAAACAAAAAATAAAAATGGCTCTTGGTCACCTTACATGGACTTACAGAAGTTCCTTTGCCTATTGTGTGTGCTGATTTTTCTATTTCTGGATTCCACAAAGACCTGAACCTTTGGCAACCCACTACTCATAATCAATGAATCTTCTTTGTCCATACTCAAAATTTTCACTGTTCTCTTTAAATTATTCCTCCCCTTCCTCTACGCATCCACTAACCTACTTTTCAAAAGGCCATTTTAAAAGCCAACTCATCAGAATCAGCTAGGGAGCTTTGTAGGTGTCCTGATTTTAGAGCCTTGCCTGGGATTCAGATGCTTATTCATTAACCCAGAGCTAAGGAATATTTTTAAAACATCTGTTGATAATATCCAATATAGTAGCAAGGTCACCAGGAAGAAAAACTGGGTGCTAGGCAGGTGCAAGGCATCCTTTCACTGTGTGCCTGTTCAATATTTTGGGGATTTGTTTCCAGTGAATATATTATTTATTCTCCCCAAATAAATGAAATTCAAAATGAATGCATAGATAAATAAATACATGAAAGCATGTTCCCTAGGTGATTCTGCTGCACAACTAGGTTTCAATATCACTACACTAACTCATCACAAGCAAGGCAAATAAATCTGAACTGCTAAGTCTATTTATTGGTTGTTTAGTTTTATTGGTTGTTTAGTGGAGAATCTGCCTTACAAGCTGAATGCTTGATACAGGGACTAGACGGTGGGTGCTTGATGCATGTTGGTTGAATTTAAATCAGTCTTCATCTGTCCTCTGTGACACTGAGGTGAGCATGGTTTATTGGGTCCTCAGTATATCTTTGTATTCCATCTGCAATGTGCAGGTTCAGAATACCTTATCTTGCATGATAAACTTCAATTTTGAAATGTCTGGTGCTGAAGTATGTTGCAGAATGGCTAGCTCCAAAAAACCTACAACTGAGCTCCTTCTCCTTCAGTTATAATGGAAGGACTTTCAGATAAATTTGGAAATGGGTTTGGGTCAAAAGTCAGAGATCTCTGTATACAAAGAGAGTAGTAGGACTTGAGGAGACTTCATGGAAGGAGGATACATTACAACCAGGTCGCTGAGAAAGAGTAATAGTTTAGCTAGTTTGGGCTTTGGGATTAAGACACTCTAGGTAGGACAAGTGGAAAAGTCTAGCAGTAGAAAAGGCTATGAAGAGAAAAGAATGGAGTGTTTTGGGGAAATAGGGAGCAGTTAGTTAAAGAAAAAGAGTATTAGTAGGTACAAGTTAGAGAGATGGGTCGGGCCAGGTGGTGGGTGGAGATCTAAGGAAAAAGAACAGAGGTTTTCAATAAGATACATATGCAAAGGATATTATAATTATTGTGTTTTTATGATGATTAAGGCATGGTTACAAAAATGACATGGATTACGGCCCTGTAGATAAAATAAGCTGCTATTTTAAGCAAGAAATAGGAACAAATCTTGTTGCAAAAGCTGAGCAGTATGTGGGAAACCAGAATCTTCTGCAAAAGAATGAGATCCTGGGACAGCCAGGCAGGTTTTCATGTTGAACCTGCTGAGAATAATGAGAGATCTATGAGTGGGAAGAATAAAAAGATAATCATCCCAGAAAGAAAGAAGTGTAGAAGCAGAGAAAATAACTGTTTCCTTCCCTCAAATGTAGCAGACAAAGAAGAGCTGAGCCTGCAGGTGATAAAAGGTGGCTCGTGAGGTGGAGGGTGCGAGTGATAGAAATTGATTCCCTGACAATTGTGTATACCTTCAGGCTTAGAGGCAGAGCGAGCCTGGACTTTTGTGCAGTATTCTCAGCTCAGTCAATTCCTCCTTTTCCCTAAAGTGTTTCCTACTGAGGCATTGTTGGGAAGGGAGGGATATGCTCTTCCATCCGGATCTGAAAGCTGCCAGCCAGCCAGGAGTATAAACCATGTCAGCATGCCGCCAACAGATGCCAAGGGAACCAGCAACATGAAAATGTCCAGGCTCATGGAAGAGACTGCAGAATAAAGCACTCGACAAGTAACTGCCATCCACCCAGAAGTGTTCTGAGAGGGAACTAGGAAAGAAATCATGCAAAATGATCATCTGAATCTTTCAGAGTCAGTTTCGTGGATCATCACTTCAAATTTTGACCCTCCAAATGAGATGCACTTATTTGCTTTGCACACTAAGCAGAATTTAAAAGGTCAGGGTTACCTTTTGAAGTGACATGTGACACTCAGTCTTGTACACAAGGCATATTCCTCTACAACATTCCTGCTCCCGCCCCAGCCCTTAATAGCTTTTAGTGTGGGAGATGGGGATGAATATAGAATACAAGTTCATCCTACCCAGAGGCTGAGTCTATGCTGCTGTTCTTTCTAGTGAGCGGAACCTCCCCTCAGGCTAATTCCTTGATAACTTTCTCCACTTTGTTGTCTGGGGCTCCCAAATGTAAATTTGCATGGAAAAGGCTCTGATTAAAAGAGCTGCATAAGTGTGACAGAGGCTGCTTGCTGCACAGAATTTAAGGAGGTGCTAACTCCCTTGGGTTGTGGAAATGTAGGGCTGGCCCTAAGAGGGAATGTCTCCTTAAAATCAAATCAGGCTCTTCAACTGCTCCTCTGGCCCTGGTATTCCAGGGCAATGGCTTTGATATTTTATGCAACCAGTCCACCTTTTATTCAGGGGGTATATTTTTAAATATACTTTTACAAATATCAAGCTGTTTCTCTTGCTTTTTCTAATTTTCCTCTTTTTTAAAATGTATTTTGGGGGGCCCAGCGAGATGGCTCAGTGGGCCAAAGCATGTGCTTGGGGAAGCTTGGGTAGCTTCAGGAACCGCAGTTCCATCCCCAGCACCACATGCTGCACCAGCCCTGCCCTTGGGGTGGGCTGAGTCAGCCTTAAAAAATCAGTGAATAAACAAACAAAGGTTCTGAAACAAGAAAAAAAAAATTGAATAAATAAATAAAAATGTATTTGGTATTATAGGGTCTCACTATACACCTTGAACTCATAGTGATCCTCCTGTTTTCAGACTCCCCAGCTCTGAGATTACAGGCCCCCAGACTCTGTGGCCTGCTCAGCCTGCCCTGGGGGCAGGGCTAGCTCAGTATGTGGTGCTGTGGATCCAACCCTGGTCCCTGTGCTTCCCTAAACAGTGCTTTATTGTGCTGAAGTATGTCGCAGTCCCTAATTTTTCACTTGTGATGGACCTAATCATGTCAATTTTGTAGTTTTCTCATTGTTTTATGCAATAAAGCCTTAAATACACCAAAAATTATATGTGAATGGAAAAAGTAAAGAATCTTAGAGGTCTTAATTACCATACTGTGCACAATTTATGAGTGATTGATACCTTGATGATGAAAGAATTTGTCAACAGTTAAGGAATATATGAAAGTTAACAGTTTATCCATATACTGCAAGAGAGCAGTAAAAGAATTCTGAGAGAGGACCATGGCTATTAGGTTGAAAGACTGGGGCTTTTACTAGAGTTTGAGCACAGGGAAAGGGTATGGGATGATCAAAACAAGCATCCCAGTTCCAGGAAGGCTTTCTGTAGTTTGATGAACACTGCCTATCTCACAGGAGCATTATTACAATTATGTCTTAAAGGAGCCAACCTGATGTGGCCCGCTGCTTTGGTCCTCACCTTAAAGCTTGAAATAAGGATAGCTGTGCGCATCAACTCCAAGGGTCACAGGCCTACGGGAAGAAATCTGCATGCTCCACATTAAAGACATGCTTATTACTTTTGCGTGTGCTTTAGCCTATGGAGAATGTTGTGTTCACTTAGGGCATGCCAATTTCAGAGAATCTTAATGGGGAGAGGGGTGGGGGGCTGGGGCTAGGCTTACTGTAGCTATACTCTCACTATAGACTAACGCATATTCTACTTCTTCAGCCTCTATATTAATGATATTCCACATTTACCTATTTTTCAAGTATATCCTTTTGATTTAATTTTCTAGAATTTGGGACTTCTACATAAATCTGAATTCCTGAAATTTATGGTCCAGTCAAGAGGATAAACACCATAAGAGCAACCTTTACTCTTCTTACTTTCAACTCACCCTTGTATTAAGTTCTAGTTTAGGAGATGGGAGGAGTAGGGAGAATGGGAAGGGAAGGAAATTCATTATGTACAGGTACTGCCTCCCCACCATCAAGGTGGTTATTATGTATTAGAAACTCATACTACTAAACATTTTAAAAAATTTAAAGTTTATATGCAGGAGTCTCACAGCTTAAGTAAGCAGGAGTCTCTTATTCCTGGGTCTTGATTTTCTACTTTACCAAACAAGGTAATCTCTGTCAATCTAGACAACAGAGAATTAAAGCCCTTAGTCATTGCTGAATTCTACTGATATAGGGGAGTGAAACTCCCAACCTGAGGGTGTCTGGGACAAGTTTATGTCCTCTAAAACTCAAGAATGAATTTTAGGAGCAGATAGAGGTTAAGAGCAGTTACAGTTAAGTGGGAAAGAAAGTTTCTATCTGAGAGGGACAGAAGGGAGACTTGAATGGGTTGCCTATGAAGCTATCTTTTCCAGGAATTTTTATAGAGTAAAACTGTGCAGCGAGGTGGGTCTAAGGTGGAGAATGTGGGAACTCCCTTAGACGGGCATGAGGTGGTACAAAACTATGGTCGACCAATAAAGTTACAAGCTCCATTGCTCAGGTAAAATTGATTAAATCCAGGACCAATTGGGGAAGTGAGTCACGTAGCAAGCGGGCATGAACGTGGAACAGGGGTTTATCTGGTAGCCAATAGCTATTGGATTAGTGATTGTTCGTGGCTTCCTCCGGGTGACGATCAATCCCAGATGCTAGTCTTTAGGGAGGTAAGCATTTGTTCGATCTTTGGTCTTTAGGTCTGAACCACAGTGGCAGCATCCGGCTCTCTTACAGTTGTAAGCTATCTTGTCTTCTGTGCTGTCTCCTTTGAGCGCCCAGCCTTGTCTGACTGTCTGTAGTATATCTGTCTGACTCAACGGCCTCCCATACTATTACAATACGTTAACTAAATCCTGAAAAGGCATTAGTTCTGTTACATTCCTGTGGAAGTCCTTCATATGTGGAGTCCTTCTTGGGACATAGCGATCTGCCTGTGTTCAGCCTCCCAAGAGCTGGGATTAGAGGCCATGTCCAGTGTCAACCACCACCTCTGAGGTGGGGCTAGGGATCGAACTCTAGCTGCTGTGTCTGCCTAAGTGGGTGCTTTAATCCACTGAGCTATTTGGCTGGCCCTACCAATCTTCTTAATTTAAAGTTGCTCAAGCTTTTGAACACATAGACCCTTGCATTGTATAAAAATCAAACTTTCACATAATTGAGAATATGAAGCAAAAGCTTATCAGGTTATCTGTCAAAAGGCAGATACAAAACTGTTTCTCCATTTGATCCATATACAATATTGCACACATCATGTAAGTTATATGTATATATATATATATATATGTATAATATGTATATATATATATATATATGTGTATGTGTGTGTGTGTGTGTGTGTGTGTATGTTTTATTTGTGTACATAGTTTTGTAGACAGCTGAGTTTGACAGAATATTATAGGCAGTCAGACAAGGGTAGGTCCTCAAGGAGACAATATTGAAGACAAAATTGATACAGTTGTGGGCGAGGCAGGCACTGCTGCTAAAGACCAGACTTCAAGACAAAAGAGTAAGCAAATACACACAAACCTTCTAGGGCTGGGAATCAGGGATTGATATTGTTTGTTTGTTTGTTTATTGTACCAAGGGTCAAACTCAAGACTTGTGCTTGCCAGACAGGCTCTTAAGCTGCCGAGCTACCTCTCTGATAGGGATTGATAGTCTAGTAAGTGTCAATTACTTCAAAAAAGTGAGGAAGAATCACTAACCCAACCCCTTACTGGAAAAGACTCTTTTCTATATTCATACGCATTTGTCATGCAACAGGTTTCCCCAACAGATCCTGATGGAATCAATTTTACCTGAGTAATTGTGCTGGTAATCTTATTGACAGACCATAGTTTCATCCCACCTTATGGGAGAACTCCCCAGTTTTCCACCTAGAGCCACCTCACCTCTGGTTTTGCTGTATACAAACCTCTAGAAAATGCAGATTCCTTGGCAACCCACTTGGGTCCCCTCTGTTCTTCTCTTGGATGTATTTCTTTCCCCAAATAAATGTTCTGCTCTTAACCTCTGTTGTTCCTAAAATTCATTCTTCAGTTATAGAGAACATGAACTTGCCTCAGGTATCTTTCAGATTGGGAATGGCCTTCCCCTTAACCAAAAGGAAAAGCTAAAATCCACTTAATTCTCACAATTTTATTTGGAGTATTAGAATTATAGCCAATTTTCATTGATCTATGTGTTTTCCCTGTTTTGTGAATATGCTAAATAAGCTTGTGTTGCTTTTATAATAAAATGACAGCTGTTACAAATTTAAATTTTTTTGTCTAATATATTGGCAAAGTTAAATATCTACATATTTGTAGATATGAAATTCTGAAGGTGTGGTGGCAATGACAGCAAAATTTCTAATCGCTCTAAATCACAACATAAAATTAGAGCAATTGGAGGTAAAACATTTATTACAAAATCAGGCAAAGAAGGATCCTCAAAATTCTAGCATACAAGCAGGTAGGAACAAACTGCCAACAGCCTTGGGATGTTCCTGGCATTGGCATAACTGGAGACAACAAGTCTAAATCAGTAGACTGCCAACCTGAGAAGAGCTGCTGAGGCAGAGAGGAACTTCCCTTTCTCTCATACTGAGTGCTGCAAGGAATCTGTATTACAGAGGTGTGACCCAACCCTAGGATTCCCAAGTGACCCTGCTCTGAAAGGGAATGGTGGAGATAATCAGAATGGAAGAGGACACAGATGCCTGGGAGCAGAAAAGGTAAAATCTGAGGAGAGTGCAGAACCAGAAATCTGCAGGAAGCGGGCTGCCTGTTTCTGTACATTAAGAAACAGAAGAAGATTCCAAGTTAAGTCTAAGATCTTTGATATTCAGAAGGACAGTGCTGCTAAGCTCAAGTACTTATGTTATAGAGTAATAGTATCACAAAACTTCTCTTCTGGACAGTTAAGAATGTAAATTTGCAGACCAAAAATTAGAGGAAAAGAAAGGCTATAAGAATTGCCAATATTTTGGCCCTAGCCCTTCAAGGTCAGTGAGGACTCAGGACATAAGAGAACCTGTGCTGTAACATTCTATAACTCAGTAGTTTCCTAAATTTTCCATTCAAGGAGATTATGGGGCTACAGAGGAAAGGGATTGATGATGTGTAGAGTACCTAAGGAGAGTCACCTAGAGAGAAAACATTTCCTCATGCTTTCACAGAGAGCAAACTGATCAAGCAATGGCCATAGCTAATCCAGGCTGACACTGACAACATTTCTACAAAGCACTGTATGTACATGGTTTCAAAGTAAATCCTGAGGGGATCTGACTGACCTTGGGAGATACAAATTTACATGCTTTATTATACAGGTCTTGCTTTAACTTGGCCTTAACTGCCCAGCAGAAAAGTTTAACCACAAGACATAAAATGTAAAGCTATACTAGTATGTTGAGCTATAAAAGGCTTAAATTAGCACCTTCTGACACTGCCAGTTCTGCAATTATGGAACACTGGATTATGGACACAGCTACTTTCTCTTAGTTCAACCAGAAGAAAATTTTTGTACCAACAGTAATTTAAAAAATTATTACATCTATACCATGTACACTATATAACTACTAGAATGACAACAATATGCATTATATCAAATATTGGGAATATGTTACTAACTTATTTTGAAACTGTCACATTGTTATTTCTTATTAAAAGTCATGAGACATGATAAAAATAATAATTCACTCAAATGTTTCACTTGTGCAATATTTTCCATTTATGAAATTGTCATGATTTTATAATTTTGCTCAGGGAAGAATTTTATGATCATCAGAATTGGTCATTGCAAATGGGGTCCTTAGAATGTACTGATTTCCCCATCACTGGAGGTGTACTGATTTCCCCATCACTGGAAGCCTGGCTATTCATACAGAGGCTAGATCAGCAATATCTTGAGCAAAACTATTGGGGACCAGCCATCATAAGAATTACCTACAGAAACTGGGTGTGGTGGCGCATGCCTGTAATCCCAGCTATGGGGAGGCTGAAAACAGGAGGATCACTATGAGTCTGAGCTGCATAGTGTCACCCTGTAGCCCCTGTACTAAATGCATTAAAAAATTTAAAAAAAGAAAGAAAAAATGTCATGTCTACATCCTGTGCTCTGTATAACTACTATGGGGACAACAATATACATTGTATCAATTATTGGGAATGAATTGCTAATGTGTTTTGAGACTGTCCCACTGTTTTTTCTTATTAAAAGTAATAAAAAAGCATTTCTAAAGAAGACACTAATAAAATAATTGATAAAAAGAAACAGAGGAGGAAGATTGCAGAGTTATCAAAGCTTCCTGAACGATGCCTCCTCTTAAAAGTTCAAGGAATCAGTTATGCAGTAAAACAAGCTACAGCGAAGTATGAAGCCAAAGAGCAGAGCAACATTCCTGCAGCGATGAAATCATGTCAGAAAGATGCGCCTTCAAACAGAGCCGAACTGTGACCTCTGATTTCAAAGCAAAAAGAGATTAAGAAAAATGATATAATACATCAAAGAGCAATACAAATTAGAAAACTTCAGAAACAAAGTGAAAAAACTCAGGAAAGAACTGCAAATGGCACAATATTTTTTTTCTATATTTTTAACCAAAGGATATAAGAAACATAACTATGGGCAACAAGTAGTTAGAATTTACTCTATAGGTGTCTGCAGAAGTAAAGCAAAGTAAGAGGAATTTCAGGCTGAAGTTTGTAATTAGCATCTCTTCTCACAACTTAGAGACAGCAGAGCTCTAATAAACATAGCAGGAGAATGTTGAAGGCACACACATGAGTGAGTTTCTGGCTTTCAACAATCATATTTCTCCACTGTTGGTGTTAAGGTCAGTAGTGTTATTCAGATTCCTTTGGGTGTGTAGGAATAGGAAAAAGTGAGCAATTCTGCAGTATTCTCATTCTACCAACCCCTGCTATTCATAAAATATCAAGACTTTTGGGGTGGCCGAAAGGAGGTACATATGTAATAAATGGAAAGTTAACTAAGACTTCTGTGGGGTTCAATTTCAGCTGTAAGGAGGGAAATAAGCTCATGTTTAGGTTACATGTTTATGCACACACATGCACATGCCTGCCCATGTGCATGCTTCCTGCTTCTGTGTGATAATGAAGAAGGCTGGAGGTGAGACCAATGCAGTAGCAATGAGGTAAGATACAGAGCGTCTTTTGGAAATAGAAAATCCTCATTGAACAACAACCAAACTTGGGGACAGCCCATTTGGGGCCTCATCCTGTTCCTCTCCTGGATGAGAGCTTTCTTTCCCCCAATAAATCTATTCTGCCTGTAAAACAACCACACTTAATTAAACAGGTGATGCCAGTTAGGGCCAGGATAGCTAAGGTGAGCCGGGCCCATCTTGTCACACACGGACAGATAGAGGTGACCATGCAGCTAGCAGAGCCTATATGGCTCAAGGCAAAAGGACTCTGAGCCAACTCAGGGAGATGTCTTCTGGCTAAGTACGAGACAAGTCACATTACAACAATAATAAAAATGATGGTGGGTTGAAAACCATCAAATAGGTTTAAGTCTGAGTGTAGAACACTAAAACATAATCACTTTCAGAGGATGACAAGGAACCATTATCATGAACATCAGTGAGTAAGCAAAGATTAAGCATTTTTCTATCTTCCTTTATAGACTGTAACACAGTTATGAAACAGTAGGAGGGAACATGTATGCTTTTATAAAATATTCCAATGAATATCTTATAACAAAGTGTCTTATTCCCATTAATTGTTTTTTTTTTTTTTTTTGGTGTGTGTGTAAAAATATATGTGTGGTGGGTGACTGCTGGCAGTGTTCACTCTTTTCTCTCTCCCTGACAGTCACTGGTGCTGTGTACTTTGGCACCTATGGAGAGTTTGAATCATGCAAGTCCATACGCACACAAGAACTTTTACTTCAGTTCTACCCCTTAATCATCATAAGAATAAGAGCCAGTCCCTCTTCTCTGTCCTCTCTGCCATTTTTGGGTCAGTTTGCAAAGGCATCTCCCTCACCTCCAAAACTCTATGATATACGTGGTGTGATCAAAACAAATGCTTATATTTAAAATATGTTTTCATAGTGAAAGACATGTTACCACCATTCATTCCCACTCAAGGGAATGTTTAAAATGCACTTATCCAATGTTTCTGCCTCTTTCTTAAGCAGTACTGGAAGTCCTTTTTCATAAGAACAAGTGTATCTTTACAAAAAGTGATCAAAACATGGCATATGCTGCAGAGTTCCATCCAGCAGAAAGACAGGTTTCTAAAAACGTTACAGCATGCCCCCATCCATCTTATTAATTGAATACAGCACCATGCACCTTCTGGCTCTTCCCCAAAGTCAAAACGATATGAAAGATAAATGTTTTGGAAAGAATCAGGCCTTTGAAGTAGCCATGGCAGTGTAAAGACATTCATGAAAGAGGACTTCCACAACTGCATTAAAAAAAAAAAAAAAATGACAAGAAACAATGGGATGAATGGGTTTGGAGCAGGGGGAAATTTCATAAGGGAGTTTTATATCATATGGTGAAAGAAAAGTCAGACTCCTCATGTTTACTGTAATTTTTAATTTATTGATGTCTCTTTTAGCAATTCAAACTAGATGTATTTAAGGTTGATGATTTGATACAAAGATGGGAAATAATCACTGAAATTGAGCCAATTGATATAGTCATTACTCAGAGGGTGTCCTTTTATATAGTATTTATTGTATTTTTGTAAGAACATTTATGACTGACCCTTTTAGCAAATTTCATATAGATAATAAACTTTTGATAACTATGGTACCAACTTTTGGTAATTTGGTAAAGTCATTACATTGCTCTCTAGGCCTATCGAACTTAGTTACTTTGCATAAGAGGTAAAGCATTAAAAAAACCCAAGAACTTCAGATATTTGTTTAAAATCAACAGTAATATAATTTAATTTGGCATTAAGTTGATATCTTTCCCAATTCTGGAAGGATGTAATGAAAATATGGAGATATAAACTCAGAAAATGTTTCTGCTTTATAGTGAACCCAAGAGCAAGTAAAGAAAATCATAGCAAAATACAGTGCATCCCTGCTAGCAAAGTTCTGATCTGTTTGTTGGAATGCAACACAAATTTAGAGCAAGTGAGTGGATGTGGGTATTGATGTGTAACCTGATGAAATGCTGTAGCTCAGGACAAAAGTGAAATCGTACACACTTGCCGAGCATAAGGTGAAGCTGAGTTGAGCCTTGCCTACTTAGGAATCCAGGCTGAATCCTTCCAATACTTCTGTAGCTTACTTTCAATACACCCTTGCCTAGATTAGTAAAGTTTAGTGATGCCACCTACGCAGTGTGAAAAATGGCACCTGCCTCACAGGACTGATGTGATGGCTAGTGAGCCAATCAGCTAAGTTGCTCATCAGGTGCTCGAAACAGGATAGCAGTGCCACTATTTCCTAGTGAGTCCTAGGGTGCTATAGCTAAAGTAGGAGGTTCTGATAGGTTATAGATCTCATTCTCTCTCTCTCTCTCTCTCTCTCTCTCTCTCTCTCTCTCTCTCTCTCTCTGTGTTTCTGTCACTGTATCTCTCTCTGTTTCCTTGTCTTTGTCTCTCTCTGCCTCTACCTCTCTGCCTCTGTCTCTGTCTCTCTGTCTCTCTGTCTCTCTCTGTCTCTGTCTCTGTCTCTGTCTCTCTCTCTCTGTCTCTCTCTCTCTGGTGAGTGAAGGCATGATAGATTAGGTACTCATCTCTTTCTAGTAAAAATTGGTATATGTAACTATTTTTCTGAAAAATAAATTGGGTAGTTTAAGACTCTTGAATTTGGGGCCTGGCAGGATGGCTCAGTGGTCTAAAGCGCCTGCTTAGGAAAGCTTAGGTGGCTGCAGGGACCATGGTTCGATCCCCAGCACCACATGCTGCGCCAGCCCTGCCCTCAGGGCTGGCTGAGCCAGCCATAAAAATAAATAAACAAACAAACAAAAGTTCTGAAACAAGAAAAAAATAATAAAATAAAAAATTCTTTAAAAAATTAATAATAAAATACAATAAATTTAAAAAAGATTCTTGAATTTGTTACATGCATTATAAAAATCAAATCCTACCCATATTTAGTGGCATGCAATATGACAAAAAGCTTTAATGTACAAAGACTTATAATGTAGTACATTTAGGGAAATTAAAAGAGAGGTTACACACTGTCTAAACTGAAATAAAAGGCTTGAGTAGGTTGTAAGAAAAATATTTCTGAAAGATGTGTAAAGAAGTATCTGTAAAAAACACCATGGAGTGAAGTTTAAGAAAAAAAAATGCAAGAAATAAGTGAGTGCTAAAAATAATTATATATGTGCATATGAAAGAATCTGGAAGCAAACACAGCAATGCAAACTGACTGTGATGAAAATGGATATCTGAGTACGGTTCTTGAATAAGCAACGAGAACTCAGCCAAGACAAGAGGTGACGCTCAGTGCACACTGAAGTTTCCAGTTCATGGCAGACCAATGTCTACAAAGCCCTTTTCTTGGTCCAAATGTTCTTGAAATAAGTAGGAAGAGAAGTACTAAAATTTCTTGTGAGGAATGGGACTGGAAATTATAATCACCTTCTTAAATAAAACGTGTAATTCATCTTTTGCTGCTTTGTCTGCTGGTGATTCATGCGTCTCTTCTGTAACCTCCTCCTCACCATTGATTTTTGGCTTATCGAACACACAGCCGCAGGATCACAGAAAGGCAACTTCCAGTACCATGTCAAGTCAATGAGGAGAAGTGGAGTTTCTTCAACAAGACCATAAGTTCAGTGGAGCTGAGTTCATGCCTGTCTTGTTCCCTGCTAAAACCTTGCTGCTGACATGAAGAAAGAATCTGACTAATATCTGTTGAATGGATGAACAAATGTCTCTTTACCAGATGAACTTCTAGGGAATAAATCTCCATTGTTTAGTGTTCCTTCTGTAATAAAAGATGGACTATTTTTTGTTTGTTTATTTTGCTTTGCTTTCTAGTACTGGTGATTCAGTTTAAGGCCTTCACTGTGAGCTGCAACCCCAGCCTTCGTTTTCATTCTTAATTTTGAGCTAGGATCTTCCTAAGTCACTAAGTTGCCCAGGATGGGCTCAGATTTTCAGTCTTTGTGCCTTAGCTTCCCAGACTGCTGGAATGACAGGTATGTACCACTATCCCTGGCCAGTCTAAAAAAAAATTTATAGGAAACACTGTTAATATACTCTATACTGATGTCATAGGTTGTTGTTTACATGTGGAAAATGTCTCACTTTGATGTTAATACTGTTTACCTTTTATTGTAACCTAGAAGGTGTAAGACTTGTGCTAAGTGGTGCACATGCATTATGTCTCCCTGCCCAGCCCACCCAATCGAGGTTCCTTCAAGGGCTCACATTCAGTCCTAAGAACCAGAACTGAAACAGCAGAAGATGAAAGATGCTACTGGACTTCCACCGTATCTCCAAGAAAGGTATAAGTAATAATATTATCAACTTGGTGGGAAGTTCAGAAAGGTACAAAATAGTTCAGCTAGTTTGCTTGGCTTCATTTGAAGAGGAAATAAGAAAGAAATCTTCAATCAGGTATCTTAATCCTATTCTCTGGAAAGGCAAAACTGTGCTGGTGGAAATGCGAGCTGCCTTTTTCTGCCTGTTGAAAACTCTTAGCAAGATGAAAAACAAAGGCTGCTAAGGGAAATGGGATCAAGTGTCAGGTAGAGATTTCTCCTTTTTTCAGATTTTTGATAAACTTTCTTTTTCTTTTTTTTTATAGATGGCTCAGCCTGCCTTTGGGGTGGGGCTGGCACAGCATGTGATGCCAGGGATCGAACTGAGGTCCCTGCAGTTGCCTAAGCTTTCCTAAGCAGGCACTTTAGACTGCTGAACCATCTTCCCGACTCCCTAAACTTTCAACATAAGAGATTTGTTATTGTAAGGTAAAGAGCAATAAGATATTAGTAAATGTAATGAGACTAAAAGCAAAGATAAATAACTATCTAAATGCTTAACACTTCGAAGCATTCATCTAGAAATATATAAACTTTGGACTTCAATAAAGAACACTAAAAATAATTTATTTATTTGTTTATTTTGGTATTGGGAATCAAACTCATAACTTCATGCTTGCCAGGCAGGCACTCTGCTGCTGACCTATATCCCCAGCTTTAAAAATAAAATTCAGCTCACGCCTGTAATCCCAGCACTCAGGAGGCTGAGGCAGGAGGATTGGTGCGAGTTTGAGACCAGGCTGGGCTATAAAAGTGAGCTCAAGGCCAGCCTCAACTGCATAGCGAGACCCTGTCTCAAAATAAATAAATAAATAAATAAATAAATAAATAAATAAATAAATAAATAAATAAAATAAAATTCAAAGTATTATTTATGCCCTTAATATTTACTATTTAAGAAACATGGGATTTGACATAATTTCACAAATTAGATTCAAAACAAATAAAGTAAAAATCCTAAGATAAAAATAAGAATATTAGTATTGATCAATATTTAGCTAGAGAATAATGACAAAAATAATCCAAGGGTTTTATTGGTGCTGACATTTTCATGCAAATTTTAAAAGCCTTACTTTTATAAAAACAGTTAATTTTACCATCCCAAGACAAGAAATGTCCTCAGTATATTTTTGTTTTATGCTTGATCTTTTATTTATCTGGTACAGAGTCTCACTGTGCAGCTCAGACTCATGGTAATCTCCCTGTCTCAGCCTTCCCAGCCCTGGGGTCACAGGTTCTGGGGCCAGCACAGCATGTGAGACCAGGGATCAAGCCCTGGTTCTTGTGCATGCCAGGCACATGCTTAGTTCACTAAACTATCCTCTAGACTGTTTTGGGTGTATTTTAAACAAGATTAAATAATATTCAAATTTTCCAGGCTCTTATTGAATGGGAAAAGCTATTGATGCTTAACCCTAGCTATACCTAAAAACCTTTTTTTTTTTTTTTTTTTTTTTTTTCTGGGTCTTATCCTAGACTAATTCAGAAGCTCTGGAAATTAATTTGGACATCAGTTTTTTGAAAAAGATCCACTGGTAAATCTATTGTGCTGCTAGGATTGAAGACCATTGATGTAGATACCAGTGAAGGCTAAGGTTATAAATTTGATGAGAGCAAAAGCCATGCGTGATTTATTCAACACACAATAGATGCTCAATAAAGGTAAAATTCATTGAGCAATATGTGAATCATGTGGTATGCTTATAACCAGGAAGGTGCATTGAAGCTTCTCATTCTGTAATACTAGTTTTCAAACAGCATATGCTGTGTCCCCTTGAATGTGTGTTCTAATAGTCTAATCCATAATCCAGAAAGATAAAATATCCTTTGAAATGAAGCTACACTGAAAGGAACCCTCTACACCTAAAGAAGCCCACTGCCTGTCTTGTTATGTGCAGAAATGGTCCCTAAGCCTGTCATGGATGTAGCACAGTGATCAGATTTGGGTTGTGGAAGGACCCATGCTTCCCTACATCTTTGACAGCAAATGCTCCAAGATGTACTTTGTATCAGAGCTGGGATACCCGTATATTTATATCTAAAAGAAAAACCAATGAGTACCAGAAAAATGTGAGATCACTGATGTTTTCTATTGTATTTTATTTATCAAAAATATCATTAAAACAATATTAATTTACTGCCCCAAGAGGGTTCTTCACCTAAACCTTTAAAATACACCAATAACTAGATAGTGAAGAATAACCAATGTACAATAGCAATGCTCTCATTGAGGAAAGCAAATGGATTTTCAGTGACTACAACAAACTCACAATTTGACACTCACTCCACTTGCCTGGATGGATGTGTTACTGCTTACTCTCTCTTTCTTACACAGTGCAGATACCTGCCTCAGAAGGGCAGGTCCCTCCTCCACCTTGCACAGTGTCCTGTAGCCAGTAACTGGTAAGAGCAGTGCCTGGGCATGCCACTAACCAGCCACTTAACTGGCAGACACAAACAGGAATAAATCCCTTCTTCAGTTGTTCCTCAGTCACAATAGAAGTAAGTACATACAATCTGCAATTATTTTTCAACAGCTTTTATTTTAATAGGAAGTCCTATGTATACAATTTTCATCCTCTTTAAGATCCAGCTATATAATCATTAGTTTTAAAGGGATTGTTAAAGACATCCATGATATATTTGGAGAAAAATATCACCTTGGGTGATAAAACTCACCTTGCATTCTAAGAAATCATCCTGGTTCAAACATTATGGCCTTGATATCATTATTAGTAAGAACTGGAAAGCAAGGGAGATAGATCTTATCTATATCTGGAATAATTTCCAATTCAGAGCAAGTAGTAAACATATTGGCAGAAAAGCAGACAGACTTGGAAGTAGGGGAGCTATCAAATTAGAAGCCTGAGGATCATCAGTGCTGGACTCTAATGGAGCTGCCACATTCTTGGAAGGTTCTGCCCAGTGAGGGGAGTAGGAAAAGTAAAAATGATGTGTAATGGCCACATGATGGAGGAAATGGAGGGCTTCCTGGCAAGGGACTTGTGAACACACATATATCCCATGGACAGAAAGAACAGAGGAAAGGGTGGGCACATAAATTAGTAAGTATTTATCCATATGGACCCAGAGCATAGCAGATCTATAAATCTACATAAGCCCATTGGCCCATTGTCACGAAGCATGTCTACTACATTTCAGCTTGAAGATTTGTCATACTTAGAGACATCTACACTACATTGTCACCCAGAATAGGAGAATAGGAATGAAAACTCCATCATTCACTTAAGTATTCTAGTGAACTTCTGTCCTGTGTAAACATGAATACAATGGTCAGCATAGTATACAGAGTCCTTGTCCTTGTGTCTATTCTAAGAGGGAACTTGGACACATATATGATTACCAATTAAATAATATTATTGGTTACAGAGAGCCATGGAGGGGATGGCTCTTGAGCTATCCACTAGAGCATAAATAAGGCTGTGATGGGCATTTTAGGTAGAGAGGACGGTGTTTATAAATGTCTATGGCAATGGGAATATATTATATTTGGGGACAGTTTGGCTAGGAGGTAAGGGTAAGAGCAAAATCAGTAGAGAAATAATAAGAGTTTGGACCACATAAGGACATGGAGAATTTCTTACTATACCTTGACAGAGGTAAGAAGCCACTTAAAGATTTCAGATAGATTTCAGAAGACGAGCTACTTTGGGCCAGGATGTAATGATAATGTATCTCTCCCAAGTTGGTGCTGGGGCAAGTGGTGCTTCACAGCTGCTGTGAGTCAGTGAGTCTGATTCTGAGTATCGCTGTCCTGTTAGAAAAAGGGCTTTAGTTCAGTTACTGAATGATCTTTCCAGTATATCCTCAAAGCTGTCCAATTTACTGTCTGGAGAAGTTCTCCAGTTCACACTATTTGTCATGAGAGAATGATCTGAAAAGGAAAAAGCCTTTGCCTGTCTATTACTACTGAAGAAAATGTTCTTGAGAGAGGCTCATCTTAATCTTTGGCACATAACTCATGCATTCCAGTAATGATTTGCAATAAATCTGCTTAAATCCTCATAGTCTCTCCCTTTTAATCCTCAGTTCCTTCCTTATGGATCAAGCTTGGAATCACCTAAATCCCTTTACTTATTAAGAGAAACCCATAGCATCTTAAATTGAGAATGTAGTTCCACCTGTATCAGTGCATGTACATTGCAGTGAAATCTCAACAGAAATGGAATTTCACTTTCTAGATGTGAAAAATGAATGCCAGACCTTGAAACTCCTTCTCCCCAAAGCTCCATCTTAGCAGCTAGAATGTTCTTGCCTAGGGCTTTTTTGAAATGCTGCTTTCAGAATTAGATAAAATGCAATCATTCTATGAAATATTGCTTTTTTAAATATGTTCTTAAAAGTTTAGATGTCATAAATGTGAACCTACTAAATGCTGGACATGTGGAAACTTCAGATATATTACTTCCTTCAGATGGTAGTGTCATTGATCTTGATCTTGTGGTCTCATTGTGGTATATTTTATGTGTATATCTATTATAAACACTGTAATGTGTTGCTATTACTTTGGCTTTAAAAGTCCATCATTTTTAAAGACATTTCTAAAGTGAAATAAAAGTCAATAGTCTTCAAGAATTTATATTAGTTTATGGAAAGGAATAGTTAATTCTTAATTATTTAATCAATTTTATATGTCCACATCTGGGAATCCAAACAATTACCTTGAAGATCACAATATGCAATATAACAACCATTGTTAATTTCCTGTCATCTTGTTTTGAAATTTTGTCATTTTTATTGTTTATTATGCTCATTTAAAAAAGAAAAAGAAATTAAACTCTATATATGACATTAAAGGATAGCTAGTATTATAAAGAATAAGAATACACACATATATTTCTACATATATTACCATTAACTAAAAACTGTGTACAAGCCACTGTTGATTTGGGAAGATGTTTCCTCCTTGTTTCTGGCCTCCATTCAACCAGCAGTTTCTAATCTCAGCAGGTAGAACCACAGAGAAAAACGCTGAAAGCAAACTAAATGCCCTATGAAGGTCAAAACTTGGATCCCATGTAACATTACACATAGAAACCACTCCCCATGCAGAAATATGGTGCTATATTTCTCCTCGCAGCAGAGCCGCAGGAAGTCCTTTTCATGGCCCAGAGAGGCTGTTGCATACTAGAAGAGAAAAATCCTACACCTGCAGAATTCAAACAGCAAGCAACGAAGCACAAGAAGTCTGTGACAGGCTTTGAACACTCCTCTGTAGTTCATCCTTTTAAAGCACAAAGGAAAACAGAGAAGGAGAATACAAGAGGGGAAAAGGTGTTTGGGGCATAAGAACATCCTGATGTACAAAGGTGACTCCTCTGGTCAGATGGGGATGAGAAGGATGTGACAAAGGGTGAAGAAATATTTGGGTGCGTAGTTTTCAAGAGCACAAGTGAGGACAGGTGGTTTGGCAGGTCTCCGCTGTCACCCATGCGATTTTCATTCTGCAGTGATGCAGTCCTAATGCTTGGCCTGCACCCACGAGAACGTAGGTGCACTGTGAGAGCGTCAACCTCGGGTGAGGCGCTGCAGTGCTTTGTGGCCACATGGTCTTTCTTCTCTTTACACACGCCTGGGTGCTGTGCTGTTAGAGAAGCTCACAGGCTGAACTGTGACTCCTCCTGAGGAGAACTTAAGGGTTTAAATATGCTACAAAGTTCAACAGCCTGAATGAAAAGTGAGTCGTTAAATTTTTTTTTTTTTTTTTTTTTTTTTTTTTTTTTTTTTTTTTTTTTTTTTTTTTTTTTTTTTTTTTTTTTTTTTTTTTTTTTTTTTTTTTTTTTTTTTTTTTTTTTTTTTTTTTTTTTTTTTGTCTTTTTGAGACAGGGTTTCGCTATGCAGTTGAGGCTGGCCTTGAGCTCACTTTTGTAGCCCAGGCTGGTCTCAAACGCGCACCAATCCTCCTGCCTCAGCCTCCCAAGTGCTGGGATTACAGGTGTGAGCCACCACGCCCGGCTTGAGTCGTTAAATTTAAAAGGACTTGAAGTCATGAGTGTTTGCTCTAAGCACCACTGCTGCGTTCTCTTCGACTTTGTGTCGGATTCACTTAGTGACCTCAGATTCAAGGAGGTGAAAAGGGCAGGACTGATTGAGATGGTGGAATACGTCACTCACAGTTGTGATGTCATCACTGAGGCCATCTACCCAGAGGCCCTCACCATGTTTTCAGTGAACTTCCGGACACTGCTACCTTCATTGAATCCCACAGGAGCTGAGTTTGACCCAGAGGAAGACGAGCCCATGCTGGAAGCTGCCTGGCTCCACCTCCAGCTGGTGTATGACGTTTTCTTACGTTTCCTCTCCTCAAGTCCCTTGATTTCCAGCCAAACACAGCCAGAAAGTACATCAACCAGAAATTTGTCCTCACTCTCCTGGACCTGTTTAACAGTGAATGCCCTTGAGAGAGAGACTTTCTTAAGACCATTCTGCACCGCATCTATGGCAAATTCTTGGGGCTCCAGTCTTACATCCTCAAGCAGATCAACCACACCTTCTATACATTTATCTATGAGACAGAGCACCATAATGAGATTGCTGAGTCCCTGGAGATCCTGGGCAATATCATAGCGGCTTTGCTCCACCTCCCAAAGAGGAGCACAAGACATTCCTCATCCGGGTCCTGCTGCCTCTACACAAGGTCCAGTTACTGAGTGTATTCCACCCTCAGCTGGCATACTGCGTGGTCCAATGTTTGGAGAAGGAGAGCAGTCTGACTGAACTGGTGATTGTAGGCCTTCTCAGGTTTTGGCCCAAGACCACCCGTAGTCCCAAGGAGGTGACGTCCCTGAATGAGCTGGAGGAGATCCTGGATGTCATGGAGTCCTCTGAATTCAGCAAGGCGATGGAGCCGCTCTTTCGCCAGCTTGTCAAGTGCATCTCCAGCTCCCATTTCCAGGTGGCAGAGCGTGCCCTCTATTACTGGAATAACAAGTGCATCATGAGCCTGATAAGTGACAATGCTGCCCGTGTCCTCCCCATCACATTCCCTGCACTCTACAGGAGCTGCAGGAGCCACTGAAGACAATCCATGGGCTCATCTACAATGCTCTGAAGCTGTTCACGGAAATGAATCAGAAGCTGTTTGGCTACTGCACATGGCAATACAAGGCAGAGAACCAGAAGGGTCAATTTCGAATGAAGGAAAGAGAAGAGATGTGGCAAAAGATTGAGGAGCTGGCCCAACTTAGTCCCCAGTATCCTATGTTTCAGGCACCTCCAACAGAAACCCCCATGGCAGAAGACAGCAAGCTTCTAAAGAGGACAGTGGAGACAGAGACTGTGCAGATACTAAAGGATATCGACAAGGAGAAAGCACTGCTGCGGAGGAAGTCTGAACCGCCCCAGGACGTTGACACCATCAAGGCACTGGAGGCTCACAAGTGGCAGAAGGTTCCTCTCTGAGCCCCTCACCTCCCACATGGCCACAGCCCACAATGCTGGACGCCACCCTGGCCCTCCACCCTGTGCTCCCTCCTGGCTGCCTTGGGTCAAGGCAGCACCTTTAGCTACCCAAAGGGGTGCAGGTGCTTGAAGCAGGGATACTCAGAGTGGGTCCTCTTCTTCCCAAAGTGTGTTCATGCCTCCGCGTGGCTACTAGAGATGGGCTGAGCACCACAGCTCATGTTCAGACAAGCTGGGGATGCCTGTGCCCCTCTTGCTCCTGACGCTACAGTGCCCTGAGGCTGCTCTGAGAAACAGGAATATGTATGTTCCTCTCCCCTTATTCTCCTCTGAACTCTACCTATCTCTCTGCCTCTCTCCCTGCAGAGGCACGCAGGGAGCCGTAGATTATTCTCACCAAAATTAGGCGAGCTTCATCGGCCTTTGGAGTGGGGAGGTGGAGGGTGCTGACCCCCAGCAGCACAAATAGGCCCCTAACCCCAGCAGCGTCCAGGGTGATGTATTATTTCCTCTAACTCCCTGCCTGACAAACAGCAGACAGTCAAAAGGAGAGAAGTATAGGCTATGGATAAGAAGGACCTAGCTGGACCGTGGCCATGGAAGTGTACGGGATGATCTGACCCTCTGCCCTATTCTCCTCTGTGATGAGCAGCAGCCCAGGGAGTCACAAACATGGAAGGGACCGCCCTGCGGCTGACTGCTTTCCTGTGCTGATTCCCAAAGCCAGAAAGGAGCAGGGAGCAGTGCCCCAAGTATGGCTCCTCTGGCACCTAATTTATTTCCCTGTTTGTGCTGAGGCTAGGCTGCCCTTCATTTGTCTCCTTCGGATACCTCAAGAGGGACAAGGAGCTGGGGAGGGCTGGACCCAGTTCCCAGGGATACAGGCAGTGTGGCTTTTTGGCTGTGTACATAGGGTGCTTTTTATTCTCCAGAGCAATACATGCTCAAATGGATTGGGCTTGGGCCAATGTCCCCATATGTACAGAACTGAATAAAGTTGGCCTCTGAGCAGAAGTCTAAAAATAAATAAATAAGTAATTTCATATTCAAGATGCTTTAAGATTTGTCACATGCAAATGTACTGTCAAGCAGGGGTATTGAGGTGTTGTTATCATAAGTGAGGAGTTTCAATTTTGAATCAAACACCTCTCTAGAATAAGTCAAATGCAGTATTCCCTATGATCTGTTAAATTTGACAGATATTCACAAGTTGTATTCCCAAGCGTAGGTTGATATCACTAACACACATAGTGAATGATGCTTAGAGAATTATGGATATATATATATATATATATATATATATATTATATTATATTATATTATATATTTGTTATCCGATGGTTACTATTTGGCATGAACATTATCAAGCAATAATTGAGATAAATTTTATAATCTCAGAATCTCCTTGTCTATCATTATCAATTAGGAATTTTTGGTTGTAAAACAGAAAAAAATCCTTGAATGAAACAAACAGTGGGGAAATACAGGATTTCTTGCTTCAGGAAATTGAAATAGAAATATTTCTGTGTTGAAGCAAAAACTGGCCCAGTAGCACATTTGTTATCACCAGAGTCTGGCTTTTATTTTGCTTTGTCTTAGTGCTGGCTTCATCCCTAGGCCCACACGTGGCTTGTGCTCCATGCCCTGCTCTCTTTACTTTCTCATAAATGGTGGCTGCTAGTTACAAACTTGCAGCCTTGAGCCACAGTGTCCCAGGAATGAAAGTCCTATAGACATCCTTAGATGCTTTTTTTCTCAAATTTTCTTTGACTCAAATTTTCTCAGTTACCCTTTCTGAAATCCTTGTTGTCATAGGTAGAGGAGACCATGACTGGTTTAAATTTATCTGGGCCTGCTCATGGAAGAAGAGGTTAGTCCGCTCTACCAGAATGCCAGAGTCAGAAAGAGGTAAGATGGCAGAAGGGAGCCTGCCAGAATCATAGGATCAGAAGAAAGGTGAGATGGCAGAAGGCAGGGAGGGAAGGATCCTACAATAGACTGAAGATACCACCTGGCAGAGGGCTTAATCACATGGTGACCTAAAGAGTTCAAAGTGATATCACTCTCAGCCTTTCCTTGTTGTGTATACCTTATCACAGTTAGTGCCACCATTTAGGTCACCTTTATGTATATTTCGTCCTTAGCAGAGGCCTCTCCCTCTTGTCCTAGTAACTTTTCCTCCTTAAGAATACTTCTCATTCAAAGGCCTCTACCAACAAAACTGAACAGCCAATGTTACATTTCAAAACATGTACTTACTTCTTTTTTAGCAAGTCTAATGAGGTATGTACCTAAGTGGTAAAATTGCCTGAATCTTCACCACCACCACCACCATCCTCTGTGAAGGCACTGCACTATGCACGTTGTATTCACTGCTGTGCTCCAGTACTGGATGCCACATCTTTGTAAATCCTTCACCTTTCTAGACTCAGATCAGAGTTCGCTCCAAGAAGCCATCTACAATCACCCTGAGACTTAAGGATTATTATCTCCACTGGACTATATTGTTTGCCTAAATTATTTAGCTCTCTCTGCTCTGACCTGAGATGTTAGCTGTTCAAAGACAGAGTCCTTAACTTTAACTTTCTGAATCCACAGAGCTTAATCCAGTGACCTTGAACATCTGGGGTTCAATCAATATTGATGATCACTCAATACTTGAACTCTCATTCTTGGAGAAACTTGGGGAACCTTATGCCCCCCCAGAAAAGATCTTTGTGGAGACCACACCACTGATCATCTTTGAGTGAGCATAGGCTTTTTTTCTGAGTACTTATCACATTAAAACTAAAGATTTTGGAGCAGAAATGTTTTCCTTAGAAGTTCCATGTTCAGTCTCATTCCTGTAATGGGACTGAGATGAGCAATTTTATTATCTGAACTTGATGACAGCAAAGTTTGGGAGAAAAGCAGAAAGATCATAGATATCCGAATCACATAGGTGCAAGTTTAAATTATAAGCGTTAGCACATTCATCCTTAAATCAGAAAAATAATTTGTACATCATGTGGTTTTGAATTTTGACATGATGAACAATATAATACAGAACATATTTTGCAACATTATTTTACAACAAATTACCCAAAGAATCATATACAAGAAGTGCAGGAAACCTGTACACACACACACACACACACACACACACACACACACACACACACACACACACAAAGAGTCCAGCTCAGCGCCTAGATCCTAATATTATATAGGAGTCCCAGTAAGACCTAGAGCTCACAACAGTGCCTCCCACAAATTCAGCCGCAGGCCTATAGCCTGGACAAAGTCTCATGCAGCTCTGTTTCATAAATCTACACTGCAAAGGCTCAACGTGATGGAAGCTGCAAAATCAATGGCAACAGAATGAAGGATCTGTGCTAGCAGGCTGAGCGATCTGAACTGGAGTTAAGAAGTAATGCTCCAGGTAAGTATCAGAGTTCCCTGAAAAGTACCATAGCCCTCCTCAGCAACAGTGAGGTCCCATGCTCCTCCAACGTTGAGGAAAGTTGAGTTCCCATAGAGAAAACTGATGTGACAAGCTTCTCCGCAAGCTGTGCAGTGCACCATCCTTGTTTTCAGAGCCAGTTTGGTGCTCAAGATGAGGACCGGAGCACCTGCAAAATGAACTGCAGCCATTCTCAGCCACAACGAAGGCTCCAAACTCCTTCACCAACAAGAACAGCCAAGTTCATCAGAAAAGCCAGCATGATGAGGCTGCAAAACAGTCCGAGAGACCTAGCATTTCCATTAGCCCCGAGATAATTCCATTCATCCTGAAATGTCTAGATAATCAGACATGTCTAAATAATCAGAAATGTCTAAATAATCAGCACTGTTCATAGGCAGCAAGATCTCTGTCCAGTAGTCTGATGACAGGAAGAAGGGATGGTTTCTGTGCAGATCTTTCACTGGGTTTTGTTTTTCTACAGCAAAACTTCCTCTTCTCACTGTGTATCAAACACTTGGTCTCCTGTCTAGTGCATGGCAAGGACCTAATAGGAAATGGTGACTAATACACAAAGCAGGACCTCCATAAAGGTGGAACATGGGCTCTACATTGTGCTTCATTCCTAGCACCCCAAGATTACCACATGCTCTCCCTAAGTATTATGTCATAATTTTTGAACGTCACTGGAATGATGTATCATTGTCAGGGTATTACAAATGTCTAGAGTACATGATCAGTGAAAAAAGAATCAGAATACAAAATTCAAACCCCAGCACCTATCCTTACATACCTAGGTACATGCAATAAAAAAACTGGACAACATCAAAATGATAGTAGTTTTAAATTTTTGAATGATAACATCACCACTGATTGTTACTTTTCCTTTTTATATGGCTTCCACTAGCTCCAACAACTTCTCCAGAGAGCATCCCTCTCAGTGGCCCAACAGCTTCTCTACTTCTGCCTCATGTTGCTGGCGGCAACCCTCAGCTGAGCCTCCCGTATCTAACATGCATGCTGGTTCAATTCAACTGGGTTTAACAAGTTAGCCACCAGTTAGAAATTCACTACACATCAGAAGATTGGAAATATTTTTGTCTCTATTGCAACAAAATATAAATTAATTCTGATGCTGGCTAATTTCTAGAATTGGCATCAGACTCCAAAGTTGTAACAAATCCAGTTCTCAACAAGGTTGTCATTCAGACACTGAACATAATTGCTATACTTCTGACCAATAAACTACCAATCCAAGAATTTCCTGCTGTGGTCCCATGTTTTGAAACACCCTAGAACCCCTTATAGTACAAAGAAAAATAACTTTTATGGTAACAGTTTTATAATAGATGATACATATAGCTTAAGATCTGAGATGGTGCACAGGATTTCTATGTTCTTTCCCACATGGGATTGTGATGTTTCACTCTCTTTACGTATCAGTCAGGAAACTCCCCGAAGCCTCATTGCCTAAAAGTTTTACTTGTTTCACTAAGTTTCCATTCAGTAAGTGTGACTGATTGAATTACTGGCCATTGTATGAAACTCAGTGTCTAGTTTCAGTCTCCTCTTCCCATTTTGGGCTGGCCCAAGGTCCCACTCCTCCAGGCAGATGCTTGGTCTTTCTGTGAGGACTCATCTAACCCAAGGGAAGTTCACCAGCATATCATGCGACTATTGTTACTGAGGAAATTTTAAGAGTCTTAGAAGTTTCATATCAGGAAATTTGGACAAAAATTAGACAAATGCTTTATTATACTATAGGAAGATTATGCAAGCGTGGATGAAAATGTTATTTTATAAAGAAATAAGTGGACACAGATAATCAAATCACCAAATTTAAAGACTGGGATTTTATTAACCTTTCAACATCACTAGTTCCCTAGTCCCCCCCCCACCCCTTTTTTTTTTTTTTGCTTTCTAAACACTATCTGATTCCTTTCATTTAGAAGACTCAGTGCATATAGTGAGCAATGTAATCATGGCATAACAGAACATGAAAAGGAATTTGCTGCAAATGAAGTCCAGGTTTAATTGGTAAAGCAGGAGAAGCTTCCTAGGAAAGAAAGAATTTTGACCAGTGTTGATAAATAATGTTCCCTTTCCTATCAGGATAAATAGAGAAAAACCTGGGCAACTTCCCCAGGAGAGTTCAATGAGGATGAATGGCAAGGGGACAAAATCAGTCACTGGCAAAGTTATAAACGTGGTGAACATTCTTGCTATGTTTAAGACATAGATGCTGTAGAAACAAGCTATGCTCTTTGCATTCTACAAGGCCATTTTGGCTTCAGTTTCCTGGATGTTTCTAAAACACTGGCTCCTAAATTGTCTATACCATCTAGCTTTTCTAGATCTTGCAAATAGGACAAAATTGCTTTGATTTTGGGCTGCATCTGCTACAGTGAAATAAGCTGGAACCATATGTCATTTCTCGGTCATGAATTTGAATATTTCCCTTAGAGTTTCCACTATTTCCATCAGTCCAGAGATAATTCCATTCATCCTGAAATGTCTAAATAATCAGACACAGGAAAGTTCAGAGGCAGCAGGACCTTTGTCCAGTAGTCTGATGACATAAGGGAAGGATGATTTCCATGAAAAACTTTTGTTAGATTTTTGTTTCTCTAAATCACAAACTTTAGCTTCTCACTGTATATCAAACACATGGTCTCCTATCTGGTGCATAGCGAGGACGTAATGGACAATGGTGAGTAGCACACAAAACAAGATCGCTATGCTGCACTGCATTCCCAGTGCCCTGGGATCACCATATGATCCCCCTAAGCATTCTGCCGTAATTTCCTTCACATCACTGGAATGATATATTATCATCAGGATACTATAAAAGGTAAGAGCACATGTTGTTCTGTTCAGTGAAAAAAGAGTCAAAATACAAAACTCAAATCCCAGCACTTACCCTTACATACATATGCACATGTAGTAAAAACACTGGGCAACATCAAAAGAAAAAAAAAAAAAAAAAAGTAATGTGGATTTAGAAAGGTTAATGTTTAGTTGTTTGATCAATCTTATATACCTATATGTATTAATCTAAACTGATCCGATGATGAAAATATGTAATATAACCATTGTTAAATTTAAACAATAAAAGAATTGAAAAAAAAATAACAATAATTTAAAATTTTTGAATGATCACATCACCATTTATAGTTAATTTTCTTTTTTATTCTCCTCAAAATGTTTACAATGCTTATGAATTAGTTTTATCACAATAAAAGTCTTTCAACATTCTATATGCTTGTAATGAATGTTGTGAGTCAGATCACCCAACAGACTCCTGGGAAAGCAACAAGACGTAAGAGTTAATGCAGGATGCAGGCAGATGGATGGCACAAAGACCATCTGTGAGGAAAAAAAAAAAAAAGGGGGGCTTTTATATGGCTTCCAAAGGGTGTGTGTGTGTGACAGGGGACATGAGGTGAGGAGGTCTGAACAGACATCCCTGAGCGAAGTTCTCAGAGCACTCAGTACAAATACACAGATGTTATCAAATGTCCTAGTGTGGAACGATTCCGTGCTCTGCCTTATCTCTTCTTCAAGACATTCCGTCCTCTGTTTGCTGAGGGCAGACTGGGCTGTGGTTTTTGCCTGAGAACAATGTGGCTACTGAAAAACAGGTTGGGTACTGGGAAAGTCATATCCATGTCTGGCCCAATACTCATGTATTCCTTGCCCTGTGGTTATTTTGAATTTATTTTCTATGTGTCTGCATAATAACCCTGTCTCCCCAAGTGGAATGAAGTGGATGATAGGGACAATGCTTCATATTTTATTTATGTGATTGCCTTTTTATTAGGTTCTTATGTTCATCAGTTTCTGAACAGATGCACTTGCTTCTCAAATTTGACTTCTTTTTGCTATCTAACAAATGGAATCCCAGAAACCAAAATGTAGTATGGATGAGTGAGGAAAGTGGAAATATTGGCTTCCTAATTTTGTTAAAACTCTCTGCAAGCCTTCTCTAAGCTTCTTGCAAAGGCTTGTAAGGTTTCACCAGCTCGTCCATTTCTGAGCCCTTCTCTCACTCTGAACATAGCATATCACACTCCTCAGAGCACAGGGTGATGATTTGAGGTGCCATGAGAATAACACCTTCAGCATGGTACTGGTTCATTCTCAGACACTGCCTTGGAGACACAATCTGGGAGTGAAGAATATTTGGCCATGGAATATTCCACAACAAACTCTCTGATTGATTCAAAAGGTATCATATGAAAACCATAGTGAGAACAAACAAGTCTTCATTTTGTGCAGCTTACCCTATTCATGCAGGAAAAATCCTCAGGAGAAATGCATAATTTAAGGACATTTTCCTCAGTTCTATGAGGCTTCACTGTCAATAGATGATGGCTATGGAAATCATCTGCTGTTATCACTGGGTTCTACCCTGTCCTCCAAAGGCCCTTGTACTGAAGAGTCTCACAGTCCATAGGACCATAGGACCAGTAGGAACTCATGGAATCTTTAAGAGGTGAAGCCTATTGGAAAGTCCACATGTCATTGGGTACATCATGACCCTGAAGAGAAATGTGGACTTTGTACCTCCTCCACTTTCACTTGTAGCTACGGCATGAGTAAATTTGCTCAGTCATGCATTCCTGTCTTTACACTACGATGTGGAGGACAGGCACACTGATGTCAACCAGTTATGGACTAAAACCTCTCAAACCATAAACCAAAATAAGCTTCACTAGTTGTTATTTCTCAATTACTTGTTCATAATAATGTTATAGTTGATCGGGCCAAAATTGTCCAGGTTCTTGTGTATGCCAAGGAAAGAATTGCCAAGCATATGCCTTGTAGTAAGCAGTAAATAGCTATATTTATTAAGGCTCATGGGGCAGTAGCAGCAGGAACAGGCAGAAGAGTGAAGAGAAAAAGGAACCCTTAATAACTCAGGCTTCCAGTGGTAAAGGATCCGACACCTCTGACTCCAGGCATTTCCTGCTCAGTCTCTCTCTCCTGCCGATGATCCGTTGCCTCACCTTGGGCGTAGCCACCTCCCAGTTACATGTGGATAATCATTAGCCTGGTGTTGTGCTTGTATTGGAATGAGGGAGGAGTCACTCCTATAACTTCCTTGTTCTGCCTGTACTAGTGGTGGAAAGCTAACACGTCGGCCTTTAAGCTTAAAGACGTTTCGCTTTTGTTCTGTAGCTTCATTCATTCAATCAGTCATGCACATAACCTGTTCAGCCACAAATTTAGTAATCATTTAGGGCACCTTCAGCGTTACTAACAATGTGAGAGACACTGGAAGGAATAAGGGACAGAATATTTTCCCAGGTAGGTTTTTAAGGAAAATTACATGTGATATATGTAATGCTTCTGATTCTGACCTCCACCATGCATTATCTGGATTTCAAGGCTCCTCAGGTCCACACAGTTCTCAAATTAAAATGTCTTAATCACATGGAGCTCCTTCTCATGTAACTTAGAATTGGGAAAACAGTACTTCCCTTTTATATGTTAAGGTGGTTTATTTTTTGGTTGTTATTTTGGGGGTTTTTTTGCTTTTTTTTTTTTTTTTTTATACTGGAGATTGAGCTCAGGACCTTGTACTTGTCAGGCAAGTGTTTATTCTACTGAGCTATCTCCCCAGCTGTATGTTATTTATTTATTTATTTATTTATTTATTTATTTATTTATTTATTTTATTTATTTGTTTAGTGATACTGATGGTCAGCTTAGGGTCCTGTATATGTTAGACAAGTACTCTACCACTGAGCTACTTCCTCAGCCACATTTAGCTTTAAGTCAAAGTAATGAAGAGCTTATTTCTCTGGTCCATGGAGTATGGCCTGACTGGCTAACTGGTCATGTCTTTGCCATTGTTACAAAGCAAATCCAGACACTAGAAACTTTGCCATATGGAAGTTATTAAGAAATTTGGGCAATAGAATTTAAGAAGCCCAAACTTAAAAAGTATTTTATGTGAATAATCAGTTTGCTCTAGAGATTATTTGAGAGTATGTTTTCTCAGTATGCTCTGGAAGCTTTATATCCATTTGTGATATTAAAGAAGAGAAAGATTCTGGCAGAAGGTCTTATTCTCTTGCCAAGGAGAATTCTAAGATTGACATTTTTTTGTTAATGCTGTTGTTGGCAATAATTGCTCCTGGTGTTTGTGATATAACACTCCTGTTTCCCTTAATCTAAGTTGTATATGTTTCAGTATCTGGCCATTCAATTCATTTTAACAAGAGACACAAAAAGAAATTACTTTGGCCAGTTTTCTGAGATGTTGGGATAGATGCTGTCATTTACAGCCACAGGTTAGGAGAAATCGCTTCAAGGAGCGTGGGGAATCTGTTTCTGGACCCTTATCTCTTTTATTGCAGCATAATGAAATGGGAACACTATCACCTATTGTGTTCTCATCAACAGATAGACTTGGTTTTGTGTCTGCAATCATAATGGTGTATACAAATTCTCAATGACCTCCTCAACCTCCAAAACAGGGATTTACCATCAATCATCTTATGAAAAGCTAGAAAGGCAATTTGGAAATTGGAAAAAGAAATTCAAACAAAGTAAGAATTTCCCATGGTTCTGTTGGCCCATCAGTCTCAGTTTGATGTCTCCATGAAAAGATCTGTCTCTCTCTGTACTGGCCCAGCAGCTGATTGGGGAACAAGGCACAGTCTGCTGAGCTTGTGCTTGAGATGCACAAGTAGCCTCAGGGTTTCCCTTTCTTAGCAAATGCAATTTGTCCAGGAATTGATTTGGGGCTTCAGTCAGAGACTTACTCTACCCATGCCCTGTGTGCTTAAACAAGAGGGTTTTCATTAAAGAGGCAAATAATGAATTAGTTCAGCAAACATGATGTCAGATCAGCATTTATTTAAACCTGGCACCATCAAAGCAGACAAGTCTTTCATTTCTGAACATGCGGCAAGGGTTTAGTTTATATCATACAACGTGTAGGCCCTGGAATTTCAGAAAAAACCAAGCACACAAACAAATCCAGACAAATTGCCTTACCCTGGCATAGGAAGTGGAGGAGCAAAACAATGAACAAATTAAAGAAAAGGTAACAGAGAGAGAGAAAAGAGTGAGGAGAGAGGAAAGAATAAGAATTCCAAAGGAAACAGGATATGTGTGTAGATATGTGTCAGCCCTGGCCTTTACACAGTTAATTAAGATTTGGGAATGGCTTTCTCTCCATACTGAGCATTTGCCTAGTACTCACCAAAGCAAATTGGTGATACACAATTTGATCCCACAGCAGGTCTGCGTGTTGCAGAACATCACTTTGCAGGCACTCAACTAATTTAGGGGCAAACAACTAACTAGTTAAGCTATAACAAATTGACTTGTTGATTGACCAGACTGTAACAAATTAACTTGCTTTCTAAGCTTTGCTACTCCTGTTGGCTAGCTTTCTCAGACCCTGCTCTAGTCCTGGAAGTTGTCCAATTCACAAATCACTTTTGTTTTGCTCAAACTTTTTGAATTTAATTGAGATAAGGAATTTTCCTTTTAAAGTTTTCATGTAGCTGGCAAGAGCCAAAGTAGAATCCCCGTAGTCTGTGAAGCATCAAGAAACCAGGCCTGGACACTGCAAGTATGCACCTGGGGAGCACAGGTAAATTCTCACTCAGATTTTGAAATTCTGAGAGTTTGTACTTTGAGCTGTGTTGGAAGAAATTTTGAATCAGACTGGCTTGTGCATTGTGACAGAAATAGGACTAGGTTCCATAAGCAAGTCCCAAGTATCTGACCAGGTCAAACATACTAAACTATGTCCAGCAGGAACTGGCCTGGTTCTGCAGAGAGACGCCCTGTTGGAACTGCGTGCACAGTTGATGTATGCTGTGTGGAAGCCCGGAACCCTGGAGTGATGGTCTGTGCTAAGAGCTCCTAATGCTCTCTATGGGTCTTAAGGATGCCACCTGGTTTAGAAAGGTACTGGACTAGGCCTAGGATCTTGCATATTTTCAGTTGGAACTTTTAAACAACTTAAAGTACAAGAAGTCCCAGAACCTTTACTTTTTTAAGGTAAATGGGTGACTCTCACCGTAAATAACTTAGAGCTATATGTCAATAGTGAAGAAATTTTGGTGTGGATAAAATATTTTGTGGGGTACATTAGAAGAGAGTCAAAGACTTTATAGAAATAATGAGATTAGCACAGAGAGGCTTTTGAAAGGTCAAGTGAGAGAAAAACTTATTTGTGGAAACTGAGCCTTAAATGACTAGCATCTGCTTCTTCAACTAGCTTTGTGCTTCACTTAAAATTTTAAGCATAGAAAAGTAATGCGGTTTATCTAAGTGTAGCAAAGGAGACAGTTTGTCCTTCATATCTTTTAGGGAGTACCACCTAAACTCAGTCAATTAGTTCAAAGTCCATGGAATATATTGGAAAGAAATATGTCATTATTTTGAGACCTCTTTTTAGTATAGGAAAGTTATACTTGTGGAAAGAGTCTTCATGTAGAGGGATCTCTCTGTACAGGGGGCAGTGGTGCTGGAACCCCTTAAATGGAGACGGCCTCCTATGTCTGTATAAGTTGTCTCACTGAGCCACTTGGCTCCATAAAGCCTTACACTTCCTGAAGTTTTTGTTTTTGTTTTATTTTGATGTGGAGGCTGATGATAGCATTTAGGCCAGAAATTTGATGTTGAGCAGGTCAATCAAGGCAAAGGAAGAGTCCTTACTTACCTTGTTGAGAGGAGTAAAATGGTTAGGGGCAAAGAAAGCATTCTCAGAGTAAATGGCTTTTGAGGAAGATGGATGGGCCCACCAAAAAAATGCTGCTCTGTAACAAGGTCATGCCAAGTGAACTGAAGTTACACATCTGTGATTGAGTTAATATTTAGAGGACTGATTAAAAACAGAGGCCCTAAATGGACTCAACCATTAAATGAAGGAGAGGAAATGGCCTTTCATTTTTGTTGTTTTGTTCAAAGGCCTTCAAATTAAGGTAAACAATAAGCTAAAGCAAAAATATTTGAGAACATTATTTTCTGAACTCCTTTGATGGCAAATTTTCTTGAAGGAGCAAATCAAACATGACTGGTAAGGGTGAATAAATTAGATAGATATAAATGGATGAAAGTTTATGGATGAGCTTGTCTAGAATCTGAGTCATGGTAAGTGAATGAAGTGCTGAATATGTATGAAATGTCTGAGTCATTAAGTTAAAATACTAAAATTTGTTCTTTAACTATTGTTATTTTTGTTCTGTGTTGGCAGGTAGAGTCTGAAGACAGGACCACTCTAGCAAGTGAGAAATTTTTCTATCGATCAGGTTAGGCTACTAGATGAGTGAATGACTATTTTGTAGTGACTTATGATTTAAAAAAAACTAAGAGTTTTCAGTATTCAATATGTGAGTTTTCTCCAAATTGAATCTTGTTAATCCGTTTGACCTTAGCTAACTTTGGGATGACCCCAAATGGCCCCCAGAGCATCTGAAAGTGAGATACTAACTTTCAGCTTAGTTTAATCTAGAAAGTATTATTTCTGACCTTATAGCAATCTAGGAAATGATTTTTATGAGTAATATTTGCATGAATGCGTGAATATTTTAAGCTGTATGAGATCCATAAAAGTCTGGTGTCCTGGCGTAATGCTGTCAGTCATAATTCTAGTTATTAGTATGCTGTCTGAAACCAAAACAACTGAATCCTGTCAGTTGTCATTATAATGAGCTCTCAGCAGATCTCTAATCATGGCTATTTTACGTCTTGTCATTTATTGACTGTTAAAGGTTGAGTCTGGCCTTGAAGTGTTTTGCCTTCAAGGAGACTCATGGGAAGGACTCTGTGTGAGAAAAGGTTTTTGATGACTGAGATTATATCACCAGACAGGGTAAGAATTCCTGAAACTCTAGTGGAGAGACCGATTAGTTATAGAATGGCCACTCTACCATCAAGTAAAATAGGTATTAATTGAAAACCGAGGAAATGCTCAGATAGATTCTTTCATTGTGACAACCAGTGCTAAGATTGCTGAGATAGGCAATTTGAGTGATATCCTTCCAGTTAAACAGTAAAGATACTTAAGTTAAGTTTCTCTTTGTATCGGCCTTTTTCACTTAGCAGGGGCTAGAAATTAGACTGCTGGACACTTGTCTTTGTTCCATGTCTTAAGTTAGCCAGCTTTCAGGTTGCTAGATTACTAGACTACTTACTAGTTGAACAGGGAGGAATTGGAGCAGCTACTTTTACTTTGTGTCTCATGTGGATAAATACATGGCATGTTGCAGAAACTCACTAGCAAGAAAATGAACAAATAGGCTATGTGATTAAAATGGATAGACTCCCAATCTGCCTTTTTCCTTACTAATACAATTTATAGCAATTGGTTTAGGTCACAGTGGTGGTGAACCTATGGCATGCATGGTGCAGAGCGCATGCAGAGCCTTCTCTTCTAGCACATAAGCCAAACTGCCCCAGCAGCTGAGCATTTAGTAACAGGGTTTTTTTGTTTTTTGTTTTTCCAAACTAAAACCTCAGTATTCTGGTTTAATTGAAGGGTTATCACTCTGTGGTAAATAAATGGGTTTTGGGTTGCAGTTTGGGCATTTGGTCTTTAAGAGTTTTGCCATCACTGATTCAGAAGGACCAAGGATAGGGAGTGTATTTCAAACTCTAGGTATTGTCTTCCTAGCAGTCATAACAGCGTTCGCACTAGTGCACCATGTTCTTCCACTCTGAAGTGTTTGTGTGCCATCTCCTGAGTCTGTATGGTCTGTCTCTAGCAGAAATGACAAGAACTCATGCACAATCATAAGGACATCATAACCTGCAGGTGATGTGTGGTACTAGAAACACAGAATGTCACTCTCAGTGATGCCCTGAATTTTGGTTGGAGAATAACCAAAAGAGTTGACTTTTGGTGCATTTTGAAGGACAGTGCATTTTTGGATTGGATAAATGCACTGGTTTCACCAGACTAAACCAATACCAAGTTTAATTCCAGTAAGTGGCCTTTGGCTGATTATGACAGATCCTATAGCCATTAACTTATAGACTACAAATTGCCATGACAACCCACTGATGGGTTGATTAAGCTATTGCCAGTTGTTTTCTATACTATACTGCAGTGACCCCTGCAGCTCTCTGTGGTCCTAGAGAAAAATGGTGATTGAATGGAAAATATAGATCAGAGATGAAAGCTGAGGTCAGAGGTCAAATAGAACAGACTCTCTCTCTCTCTCTCTCTCTCTCTCTCTCTCTCTCTCTCTCTCTGGAATAGAGAAGAGGAACTGAGGAATCATCATTCAGGTGATCATTTATACATTTGATAAAGTTGTTACCACAAGACGCAGGGTTGCCTATTGATTAATGACTGGAATTGTCTTAGGCAAGGTATTTTTCTGAACACTTTGGTAGCTTGATTGCTTTAGGCACTCTGCCTTTGCCCCAAACACATGTCACCAATTTCCAGCTCTCTCTCTCTCTTTTTTTCCCCACAAAATTGTCATCTGATCATGCTGGAGATCTCAAAATCTACTTTGGGGCTGGTAGCTGCCTGACTTGCACTTGTTTTGTCTTATCCTGCTTTGTTTTGTTTTGCTCAAATAAGCTCTCCTAAAATGGAGCAAAGAATTTTCCTTTTCACACATTATCAGAATTTGAAGCTCAGAGGAACAAAAAAAAAGAGCATTTAATTTTTAAAGTTAATTTTTAAAGTTAATTTTTAAAGAAGCCTATTGTAACCCAGGAGTCTGAGTTATTTTCTGGGGTGTAACAGTGCTGGTCTCTGTTGTGTTCCTGAGTGTAACATGAAATAAAGACCCTCCACTCCCCACACCAATTACTCTTGCTCATCTTCCAGAGCCATAGATGATACTATCATGGATGATTCTGGTAAGTTATGCAATATGTGTTGAAGTGTTTTCAAACTTATTTTGACATGAGAACATTTTCCTATCCCATGAATGAATCTCCTACCTTATATTCTAAAATTAATCCCGTGAGTCTGATGACTTCTGGAAGAAGCACCATTAAATAAAAGCACTATGCACTTGATCCCTCCACCCTAGTAAAAAGCAACCAAGAAGTGGCACACAAATAACCTTCACTCGCTACGGATTCATGTGCAGAATGTGGGTCTGCTTAGTTTGAAGATTGATCTCTGCTAGTGTTGAGGGGTGGAGAGATAAGTCAGGGACCACATTTAGCTTTCAAGGCAAAACACAATGCCAATTTGTGCATCAATTAAAGTTTATTATTCTGTATTATATGCAAAATTTTGAGAACAGTCCTGATAGGAGGAAAGCACAGATTACCTGTGGTAACCCTGGAGGAGACATGGGGTGGGAATGGAATTCCCTAAAGTAACATAAATTGCACATACAGTGTATAGTAGAGCATAATTTGATTTATGATAGTGCAGGATCAAGAACTAGGTCATATAACTCAAATGACACATTATACAGAAATTTAGAAGTTCACAGAAATATCAAGGGAGTACTTCTGATAAGGAAGTGTTCCTACTGAGCTAGGGGCACACATTACTGGAATCCTAAGATAAGTGGGACATCTTTAATTATGGTAGGTAGCTATAATTACCTGTAGTGAGGTCACATATATTAGTGGATAATGAAGGAATTTCTCTGTAACATACATTGTACCAAACACACAATGTCTTGTCAGCCCCTTCCGGCATCACTTTAAGGTAGCTATCATGGCTGAATTCTAAGATGGAAATGAAGCCTTGAGTTCTCTAGAATTGCTCAAGGTCAGGAGGAAGGGCTAGGGAATTCAATTAGACCTCATCCTGGCATCTGTGATCTTTATCATGATAATGCTTACATTATTTATATCCAACAGTGTCAGAGTTCTCTCTAAGCATCTTGCATTCTATGAAAGTTAAATAATACTTATTATGTATAAAGTAGATTTAGAGGTAGCATGCTCAACTATGCTTCATTCCCTTTGGATTCCTAACACATAGGATTTGATGAGAAAAGGTTTAAAATATTAAAATATGAATTCTGATAAGGACAATGTGGGATATGATAACAAAAGAAATTACTTTGTGTTCAAAGTTTGTTGTACTCATAAAGTCTGAGTTGCTATGGCATATCAGAAAAATGAGTTTTAAATCTAGACTTCAGCTCTCGACTTTAACGCCATCTTCTTAGAAACCTCTGTGCCACGAGAGCCAAGTGGAGGAAGAAGCGAATGCGCAGACTGAAGCGTAAAAGAAGAAAGATGAGACAGAGGTCCAAGTAAAATAGTTCGTACACCCATGGAGGCCAAAGGAACAGAAATAAAGAATGCTGGAGGCTGACAAGGTTGGAACAGGTTTTGGACTGCGTGCTTTCTAGAGCGTCTCAATGGATTAGAACTGCATTGCCATCTGATCGCCAAGACCACCTCAAAGAGAGATCTACCGGGTTTAAACTAAGCAGTCCCCTGGTTTTTTTTTTGCCCTGGATCTCTGGTATTCTGGACTACTTCTGTTCTCGCTTTTGGCTGAGTGTAAAGCGTGTACAATAAATCATCTCTTCTGTGTTAGCTGAAGAATCCAAAAAAAAAAAAAAAATCTAGACTTCAGAATTTGTCTCCATAAAGAAGAGTACATTGAGGAATGAGAAAAATGAGTATGTACTTTAAAAGCATTCTTCAGTTTGGATCAAACTATTACTAAATCGATATATTGGTATTAGCTGATTTTTCATCCTGGAGAAGTTGAAATTCTATTGCTAACTTCGAAGTTGTGTGTACACCTGGATATTTTTCTGTCTCTAAATTTGCTTGACATCTTCCTTTTTCCTTCTTCTTTCTTCTTTCTTTTTTTTAATTTTTTTATTGTTTAAATTTAACAATGGTTATATTACATATTTTCATCATCAGATCAGTTTAGATTAATACATATAGGTATATAAGATTGATCAAACAATTAAACATTAACCTTTCTAAATCCACATTACTTTTTTTTTTCTTTTCCCCTTTCTTTTCTTTGAAAGTTGACATATTGCATATTGTCCTCA